>NW_019381717.1:803747-847490 GCF_000648655.2 Copidosoma floridanum
TTTTTTTTTGTGTACCTATAATAACATACATTATGCGAGTTGTAAAAATAATAATTTTATTGAGAAGTTCCGAGAACTTACATTAAATATCGGGACTCACGTAATCATTACTCGATTTGTCACTTTAAACGAGAAAAAACTCAGTATTAAGCGATATTTAGCTGTACAAATATTTTTAATACTTACCTATTTAACGAGTAATTTATTACCGGACATAATAACATACTTAACTGTCCAACATTCATAACAAAATCTTTTTTGAGCGAATACAGCGCATCGGAAACATATATAGGTATATACGTGCATGCGAGAGCTGCAGCGATAGCCGAGAGCCGAGGGACTCGACTCGAGAGCTCAGGCAGGAGGCAGCCAAAACGTATATAGTTATACACATGTGTACGCACATATTCCTTCCTCTTCTACTAGGTACCTATCGTACGCACGTTTGATCTTCCCCTCCGCTGCTGTAAACGTGCGTATAGTTCGACTGGTCTGCCGCGACGGGGCGCTCAAATCAGTGGAAAAAAAGCGACACACTCTCTACCATAGGCGCTGGCAATCTCCCTTCTAATCTCTGAGTGCATTTTGTAAAGCTCTAAATTTTAATATAAAGGAGGAAGAACTTTCTTGAATGTAAAACTAGACTCACCAAGCCGAGGGTGAGAAGAAATGCATCCCAAGCAGCAAAAGTAGAGAGATAGCACGTATTGAATAGCACGAAGTGCATAGAAGCTGTCACGGCTCAGCAAAAGACAGGCTCTCGCGCAGGTGTTACTCGCACACCAGTCTGTAAGCGAAGAGAGCGAGCGCGGGACATCGCCGTGTTGAGAGGCCCAAGCGCTCGAGGAGTCAGGGCGAGGATACCCTTGTGAGTGCATGTGTGTGTAGGCTGTTGAGCTTAGGGAGCGTAGAAACTGTAGTGAGAAAACCACTACATTCGTAGTACCCACGAGAGCTTCCCACCACCGCTCCACCGACGGAGAAATGTAATAGTGCTGCTGCTTGGGCTCACCATCGGCTTGGCGTTACAATAATTCTCATGTGACCATCGTTACAATTTTGTTTGAGCTGTTTTATTTCATCTTAGAAAACTTTTGGAATCCTATTTTTTTTTAACATATGAGAAATTCCTTTCTCGACAGTTTTAATATGTATTTACTGTGAATCTTTGAATATTACATTAGGAAGGAGTAATTTTACACATTTTTTCAGTGCATCTAAGTGAACAAAGCAATTAATAGCTTTATTAATATAAGTAACTTTCTGAAAACAATTAGATAGACTTTTTTTGTTACTGATCTTTCATTATTATAAAAACGTTTGATAAATAAGCTTAAAATTTAGAAGTCACACAATGCATTGCTTAGTTTTCTAAGTTCAACAACTTGTACGCTTTTGAACCTTTCCAGATAGGCATTTCCAGCTAAAAAAAATTTTAACGAGTCTGAAAATCCGTTTGTTATCTTGAAAGCGTGTATCCAATTGTTAATTACAATTGCTCTTATTAATTAAGATTTATTAAAATTAGCATTATATGCAACTAATATACATAGATTTGGTTAAAAATAAGAAAACGAAGAAAAAGGCAGCAAGGCTTCTTGTGAGGTAATGGTATTATTTTTTTTTAAATAGAGTTCACCGTTAATGTTTAATAAGTGATTAACTTTTGATGCATGGTAAGAAATAGTTCATAATATCGATCAATACTTTATAGGTTACACCAGTCAACGTAAACACACAAAATAGAGAGTTTAGAGACACCAGACGTCTGCTCAGAGTACATATAAGTATGACTTTATCTAAATTACAGCGTGGCCACATCTCTAATAACTAAGTGTATGTGTAAATGTCCAGGTCACGCTATGTGCGTGCGTAAAGTGACTCTAAAAAGTTTGTTGTAAGTATAAGGAGTAGGGAGTATAGTAGAGCAGTCACCCTTTAACACATGATTTTGGTGCAAATTGTACCTTAAGACCACCTTTAACGACAGTAATACAAGAAATTTTTTGTTTTAATCTCTTAAATAAATATTCTTTAACTTGCGTAGAAATAACAAGATTATCAATTTTGACTTCTTAAATATCTTTAGAGTACGATCCTTCGGTCTCAATCCTCTCAATCGCAGAATAATTTCAAGGATATAGGCCTAAGCCTCACTATCCCAGTTCCTCAAAATACATTTATCAAAAAAAAAATTAATAGGAATTTATTGTTAGAACGTACAATTACTGTACCAGTTAATAAACAAATTAAGCCCATTTTTAAAGAAATTGGAAGTTACAATGAATAATCGGAAGTAAGTTGTTACAAATTATATAGCTAAGTAGGATTGTCGATTCAAGTTATCTTTAATACAGAGAATTTATATCGTAACCCCAAATTTTTCGTGCACGATCGTCGTCGATAGAATGGCAGAGAAAATTTGCAGTTGTCACATAAAAACTATTTAAAAAGATGAATTTAAAACTTTTGACTACGTATTACTATAATTTAGATTCAGAACGTAACAAACAATGATTAATGTAAGTGAGAATAAAAGCTCTCCATTTTAAACTACGATTATAAGCTTGAGTGCTTCAATAAGCTTTACTTCTTGTTTTTTTATCTATATAAAATGAAATTATCTATTAATAAGCACTGTAATGGTAATGTGGAATCGGTTATTTGTAATTAGGATAAAAATTGGTTGTTTGTCCAAAATTAGCTTAAGCGACGATATACCTTAAGGAGGTTTGGGAGAAAAGTGAAAAATGGAGAAACGTGCCAAAGAAATGTATGTTATATTTGAACATATAAAAAGTGCACATACATTTTTTCAGATTTTTCACCAGGGTAAATTTTCGAAAAAAAAAATTATGAAATATTGACAGTTTAACACGGTCTCTTATGAGAGAGCAAGGTTAGGTATGCCTTTAAATTGAAATTAAGGTATATTCTAAATGTGTTGGAATAAAAAAAATTGTTTCTATAGATACATTAGATCAGTACAAAAGTAAGATGGTCGACAAAAAAAAATCAAGCCTTGCCAGGCAATTTTCAAAAGTATAAGCAGTTGCAGTCGTACAGTTTCAAGTTTGTGGGGTGCAAGAGGAGGTGCACGGTAAAAGGGGCCCAGATGTGCTGGCAGGGGGGACTCCCCGTTCGTCACCTCTCTGAATGATACTCCCAAACGTCTTTAATACAAATCTAGTGCGTTCCGTTACAGCTAAATTAGACGCAAGTTTAAAAATTATATTTTTAAATTCTTATAAGGGAAAAAATCAATAATTTTTTTTTAATTGATAGAAAAAAATGTTCACCAACGGTTAAAAATGATGATACATACTATTGTAATATAATTTTTGAAAAACCGAGGTTGATAACTTACCACCGTCAAAAGTGTCCCAATATACCTTAATGTATCTTACACTCATGTGTAAATGAATCAATAGTCAGCATACATCTTGAAAAATCTATAAGCACTAGACCTGTCATTAAAATAACACAAATGATATCCTGCACTACAATCTCAGCGAATATTAGAATGCATAAGCTATCTATCACTAATCCAGACTTTTTATGATAAAACTTGCCATTAAATGAGAAAACGTCAATGCTTATAGAAGTAAAACTATTTACTATTTTTAATTTATTAACAAAATCGCTATCAATAAAATTGAAACTTTTTTTTATGTTATATTCTACAATTTATGAAAACTCTGTCAGGAAATAAGACAACCATTGAGATAGAAAATCAGGTGCACAATTCAAAGCTGAGACTATCAACCCACAGGAACGATCTTGCTTATGTACCTTTAGTAGTCTATAATATTTTGCTAAATTATGTTTATTAGTAAGGTATTTGAATATTTTTCCATGACCACCAAATATTTTTGTCGAAACGTTAAAAGGAACCATTTTTAATTAACTTATAAATCTTATCTCTGACCTATTACTATTCTTTAAAGTTAATTTCTAGTATTTATCTAGAATATAAGTTTTAATTACTATTATCTTAGACACTGTGTTACGCCTTAACTAAGTCCTCAAAACATTCCAAAAATAGCTTTTGTTTTATTTTATATAATTTTTTCATTTTTAGGATGAATTGCAACAAAGTCACAGCATCAAACGCACGAATCCCTAAGCTTTATGTGTGCGTGTCTGTGTGTGTGCTCGGCGCGATCGGACAATGCCTCTCAGGCGATGAGCCGTGCGCGCTAGCTCGGGCATGGGAGGCGTGGTTTGTTCGTTGGTGGCAGGTAGATGATTCTTGACAGCGCACACTGGGGCAAAAAGCCATTTTTCGGTTCAAAAATTTCTAGAGACCACAATTTTTAACCAATTTAGATAATTTTTTTTTTTTTTTAAAGGTAAGATGATTTTTAAGATATCTGTGAAAGCCGAATTTCGATTTTCCCTTCCAAATATGTTGTACCTAACCTCAAATGTCAAAAATAATTAATTTGTGCTAGATAACACTTTACTATCAATAATAAGCTTTTATCTATGCAATAAAATGAGGCAGAAATGACAGCCTAATGTATTTTGAGGTTACTTCTGCTGGATAAAACATTATAATTAATAAATTTAAAATGGCGGATTCAATATGGCTGACCAAAATTTAAAAAATGCCCAAATCTCTAGAAAAAACTATACTCGGGAATTTTTGGAGTCGCTGGTTACAAATTCATCATCCAAATTTGCAAATTAAAAACAGCAAATCTAATATGGCAGACTAGAAGGACAATATGGATAGGCTTGTAGCAGTTATAAGTAATTATATTCATGCGTGGTACTAAAAAATGAATGGGAACTGTTATTTTCATACATTATTATTTATGTACAGAAGATTTATCACAGACTTATTTTCAATATATTTGTTTATTACTGTTTGCGGTACATAGAAACAAAGAAATTACAACTTGAAAGATTCTTTATTATTGTACAACCTAAATTAATATTTTACTACGAATTATAATTGTAAAAGAAATTTTAAAGCACAATGAAAAAATATCACTCCGTTTCAACGTGAAATCTTTATGAAATCCACGTGAAATTGGGCACCGGGAATCAGCTTAGTTTTGGCTACGTGTGTTATGATATTCATCCGATGAATACCATATGTGTAATGAATAATAGTGTCGCTTACAAATTACATCCTGTATTATTATCAATAAGTGAAGAAAACTAAAGTTAGAGACATAAGTCACTTTGTTGCAACACTTGATGCAGGGGAAACCGTCTCTTTATGATTACGACGTAAGTGACAGTAAGTCGTCTCATAAGTAAAAGTAAGTGGTAAGGCCACACACTCATAGGAACGTGCGGACGCATGCTTCCGCGTTTGCATATGTTCGGACACCTCAAGACATTTAATATTTGTTATTGCAGTAATAGTCGTTATAGCAGTAATATACTGGTTAGTTGGGGTAATATACTGGTTAGTTATGGTAATATACTGATTGGTTGTCCTAATATATCAGTTAGTTGTGGTAATATACTAATATTTTACTGTAGTATTAATCAATATCGAATATTCGATGTGTGCCAGACGAACGAAAAATCAGACACCTGCGTTCGCACGCTCTTATGTGTTAGTGGCCTAAGTATAGCTATTTCGCTAGGCATCCTTGTTATTGCCAGATGTTATGTCTATAGGGGTAGGTATAACATACCTTTGTCTGTCGCATTGCGCGTCAGGTGGATCATCATCTCTGTTCTTAGTTCATGAGTTATACTCGAATAGACCATTTCCTCGCGATTTCGTGACTTACACACTAGACCTCTATGTACTTAATTGTGTAAAGCCACTAATGTTTACATTTTGCCAATATTATACTGCAACATCTTCTGGGCACACTGAACTCTATACTAGAATACTTTATACTTCAAAGGTATAATCTTGATTTTGTAATTATGAAGTTAGTACGCTGCATCATTTCCTCATAGTTATTATTATGCTTACGCAACTTCTGCATATCTGTTAATATATATGTATTGTTTGTATGTCTGTAGGTATGTAAGTAAATGATTTGGTCTTTTTTTAAGAATGATGAAATTTCGTACTGTCGTTTCTTAGTATACAGTCTTGGAGTACACAAAATTTCTTCAACTGTTTTTGCATCAGTAGTGTTCTAGTAAAGATGTACATTTTTTTGGAACTGATGAAGTATTGCTGGTGATTTGTACGATTTTCATTAATTTGTTTATTAAAAAATATACAGACATGTGTGATCAAGCTATTTTAAAATTTTTATTTGTAGATTATGTGGATAAAGTATATCTGTTCCACATCAACCAACAGTGTGTTATGTCAATACATATGGCAATCTGAGATTGATGAAAGTCAGCTCATTTTTGTATATAAGGTGAGATAAAAGGAATTTTGTGAACCAGACCAAAATCTTCTTCACGTGAAAAATGCTATTCTATGTAGAAATCGACAATACCGCAACGTAAAAGAGAAATGAAAGAAATTTATGAAACAAAGAATTTTTTTACATAAGAATTTTTTTGTAGACATTAGTAGTTCAGAATCATGAACTCCATACGTATTACATATAGTGAACTATGTAAGGTGCCTTATCCACTAGCAAATTGTGAGAGAACAACAGAAAAATTGGTAGAATATGCAAAAAATATTATAATATTCATGCTACGCAAATGATAGTAATCAAAAGAAAATTGAGTCAATTTTTAACAAGTTTCAAACAAAAAATAGCGTCATCTTTACACAACGTTGAAGCGTTTGAAGAAAAGAATGCTAAATGGATGAATAAGTACGTCACCATGGATTCTGATTCAGAATCACCCCGCCTTGGGAGACCGTTGAGCACTGATTATCAAGAAAGTTCGAAGTCGACAGAACGCCGGAAAATACAAAGTATTCTTGATGCGTACAGTGAAATCGAGATTGGAGAGGCTTACTTAACTATTTTAAAGAATAAGGGTAAACTACGATTGATGAATATAATACTGCAAGACTCTACGACAGCTACCGAAACTAGGAAAGTAGTAAATGGTGTTACTGTGTGCACACATGAGGAATGCATTGCCTTCATAGAAGATGCGAAATTATCTAGGTGGCAATATGAAATAGTAAAGAGTGTAGCTCGTAAAAAAAAAGCCGATATTTTTACTTCATTTCGAAAGTTATATGTAGTAAGAAAGCACTGCCTTCCTTCGCCTTACGATTTACTGGTTGTGGAAAAGGTGCTTCCGTAAATTTACATTGACTATTAAATCACACATGCTCTCGAATTCTGCTCATTCCTCAAGTAGTGTCTGCTTTGTCTACTAGTAATATGCATTTGTCTTTGGTCTTAACAACGAAATGGGGAGGTGATGGCGCATCGGACCGAAGTCAATGTAAGCAGATGCTTAGTGACGGTAGTATATCTAACGAGAGTATTTTTATGCTTTCAATAGTCCCACTGAAATTAGAAATGTACTGTTCTACAGGTAGTTCACTGGTTTGGCAGAACCCACAGGCAGGATACATTGTAGGCCCATTAGCTTTGAATATGCCAAAGAAAGTTCTGAGAAAGTATTGTTAGAATTTAATAATATTAAAAATCAAATAAAACTGCTCCAACGAATGAAAATTAAAATAAATGGCATGATATGTATGGTGAAGCATGAATTACTGTTAACAATGATTGATGGTTAAATGTGTCAAATTTTAACGAATACTCTATCTAGCTAATAGAGATTGATAGGGTGCATTTTACACATTGGCCAACGATTACAATTCCAAAAGAAGTGTGCAAGATCTGATGAGGAGAAAAACCAGGTGGCAGAGAAAAAAAATACATTCAGCTGGAATTCCGAAAAGAAACTGGGCTACTCATTGATTACCCCAAGCAGGGATGTGGCTCATCTAATGATGGTAATGCAGCTCACAGGTTTTTCCAAGACCCTGAACTGACGTCCAAGATTACCGGAGTCAACTTGGAACTGATTCAACAATTTGGAATCATTTTTCAGGTTATAATCATAATTAATAATCATAAGTGAACCAAATTTTTCAAACAGTTCAACTAGGGAGCATTAAGAAAACCGTACTAAGATTTCAAGAATACACAAAAAATACCGCAGACCTATATTTGAAATATTATGACTGGTACGATATGCCTGCTTCTATTAACAAAATTCTTTTCCATGGAGCTCAAATACTACAGCATCAATTGTTCCAATTGGACACTTCACGAAAGAAACGCAAGAGGTTCGAAATAAGGATGTAAAACTCTTCAGAAAATTCGATACAAGAAAATGTGGAAGAGTACAGACTAATAGAGACTTGTTGAATAAATTACTAATTTCTTCAGGTCCTTACATTAGTATTAGAAACAAAGCTAGTAATAACAAGCATGAAGTGGATGACAGTGCTGCAGAACTATTAAAAATTACTGCTTTGAAACTATCTACGATAGAATCGCAAAAAAATTTTAGTTCAATGATTTAAATACAACTAGTTTACATACTACTGCCAAATAATTACGTTTTATTCTTCACAAATTGCAACTTCTCTGTTTCTATGTAACGCAAACAGTAATAAACAAATATATTGGAAATAAGACTGTAAGAGATCTTCTTTATATAAATAATAACGTATGAAAATAACAGTTTCTATTTATTTTTTAGTACCACGTATGAATATAATTTCTTATAACTGCTACAAGCCTATCCATATTGTCCTTCTAGTCTGCCATATTCGATTTGCTATTTTAAATTTGCAAATTTGTACGATGAATTCGTAATCAGCAACCCCGAAAACTCCGAGTAAAGTTTTTTCTAGAGATTTGGGCATTTTTAAAATTTTGGGTGGCCATATTAAATCCGCCATTTCCAATTTACAAATTTAGACGATAAATTTGTAATCAAAGACTCCAAAAACCCCCGAGTAGAGTTTTTTCTAGGGATTTTGGAATTTTTAATATTTTGGGTGGCCATATTAAATCCGACATTTTGAATTTGCAAATTTGGACAATGAATTCGTAACCAGCGACTCTAAAACTTCCTAAGTATAGTTTTTTCTAGAGATTTGGGCATTTTTTAAATTTTGGTCAGCCATATTGAATCCGCCATTTTTAATTTATTAGGTTAGGTGCAACATATTTGGAAGGCAAAATCAAAATTCGGCTTTTACAGATATCTCAAAAATCATCTTACCTTTAAAATAAAATAAAAATTATCTAAATTGGTTCAAAATTGTGGTCTCTAGAAATTTTTGAACCAAAAAAGTGCTTTCTACCCCAGTGTGCGATGCCTTCACTCTTGAGAGATGGGAACGGTCTGAAACGTGAGGACCTGACCGATGGAGGCATCGGTACGATTTGCCGGTCAAAACCTTATGCCAATAAGGGCTAAGAAACGATTAAATAAATAAAAGAGAGCGCTATCGCAAAATTAGCCAACCAGCAAACGGCGGTAGGCAATCGATCAAGGGTTGCTGGTAGGGATTTTGTTCCAAGGTATTGAGCAGGTATACGTAGCTGGGCTTAGCAGTAGCAGATTTGAGTCTCTTTGAGTAGTTTGGTATTTCGTTAGCTGAACGCGATCAAAGTGAAAAACTCTGCAAGGTCTTGTGTGGTTTGTGTGGGTTTTTCTTCCAAGAGTCTTGTGACTGGAAAGAAAGCTTCAGGGTCTTGGCTGGCTATGTGCGATCGGGTGGCTGTACGGGTTGCAAGAATATCGGGTCTGGAGCCGACACCGAGCAACAGGGTACCCCAGAGACCGTGAGATCGCAAGAACCAGAGTGAGTACTGTCCGTTTATGTAGACAGTAGCTGTAGTGTGCGCAAGGAGCGTGACACCATGAGGAAGACGTCACGGATCTCTTGCCTCTAGTTAGTGGCAGGTAGGAGCGAATAACTCGTGGCTACTCTACACATAATTGAAGAAAACTCGGGTCACGAGGTGCACTTTATGCCCTCCTCGAGCATAGTGGGTAGTGGCTCCGGATCGCGAGTAGTGGCTTCGTGGAGGAATAGTAATACCTTCTGGGGGCCATTGTTAGTGGCCTTTTTGTAGGTAATTGAAAGGCTCGACGAAGGCGAGCAAGTGGCTATGATTTAATCAGTGTATCAGAAAATATTAACTGCTGTGCAGGGCACTTTGAGTTGCAACGCCGAAGTACGACAGTCGCATCAAAGAGGCCGAAGCCGCATAACTGTATACCCGTACTGTTATACTCTGGGTAGTTGTGTGCGTGTTAGCTGACTGTGTACAACGTTACACAATAGAACTAAACAATGGCTCTTATTATAGTTCATTTACAATTCTTCATTTTAAACTTTTCTCCCAAACCTCCTTAATAAATTTAATAAGATTGATGATGTATTGGTAGTCTATGGCATTGGCTTATGGTCGGTCAGGTAGTTTGGCCCTTCCTGTCTTTGGCACTTCTGTGGTCTGGTCATGACATTTGTGTGGATTTTCTTTGTGTCTATTTGGTGTGACATAGTTCTTTAAAGATATGTCTGGTTAGTGCGGCCAAAACATTTACCATGAATATTTTATTATTTGTTTACAAAATTGTATACTTAAATCTTCTTTTTTCTCACACATTCATGATTATTGTAAGGAACAAATATGTAAGTAGAAGTTTAGATACCGACGGCGAATCATGGGGAGTGCTTAAGGCACCTACACAGGCAGGACTGTGTATAGTAGATTGCCATATTTTTGTAAGATAAAAAAATGTTATATTATCAATTTATTATTCATAATCTACAGGTTAATATATCCTGAAGAGGTCTCCGTGAAAGGTGAAACGTTGACAATCTTTGATAAAAATAAAAACATTGAACTGTTTCATTGTTTTATCAAAGATACATACACAGAGTGAGAGAAGAAAGAAAGAAGAACATAAAAATTGTTGATTTTATCAAAATAAAAGTAGTAACAAGTTTTTGTATGTGTGCATTATATTTAAAACCTGATTAAGCAAGAGCTTTGCCTTTAAATATCTGTTCAAGGAGTCTGTACATTAAATTGTTAATTTTTTATTTTTTTTTTTTTCTATTAATGAGTACTGACCATCTGGCCCATATATTACTGTTGCGTTAGCATATTCCTTGTGGATTTCAATTAAAAAAATTCCTGCTTTAAATCTAAAACATCAATTTTGGGAGGTTTCCATTGTAATTTTGTTAAGCTGTCTAAAATTTGTGACTACATACTAATGCTTTTTAGTGTTTGAGCTCAGACATTTCGGCACAGTTTGAATATTAAAGTTATGTGGCAATTTCAAAAGTTAAACTATCCATTATTACAGTAGCTTTTCTATTTTTTCTTGGCTTCCTTATTGCAGGTGGATATCTATGTTACTCTGCCGTTACATGTTTATCAGTTGTAACGATGCGATGTTTAAAGATATCAGTGGCCTTCTTCCAGACTGAATAGAAACATATTGTAGTACTTGAGCTGTTAATCGCACGATTTCTTCTCTTCGATTAGCTTGAAATATAAGTAAGTTGTATTATTTTTTTAACGCTTGCAATCTTTTTTTTTTATCTAGCATACCGTCAAAACTATCAGCGTCGTTGAAGTCACCGTATTTTTTACTGTTTTTACTATTGTCTTCTACACTTTATGTGCCTTTGTAAATTGTTTCTCTTAGATATTTACCCAAAAAAAAATTTAATTTTGCCTTGCTAATAGCCTAAGCGTCACATCGCCTCCTTCGATGCAAAAAAGTTGGCCTAATGCATTATTTTTCATTCTTACAAATTAACTTCAGAGACTTGTGTACTAGTTATTTCAGTTAAAAACTTTTAGCTTTCGTGGTTACTAAATTTTTAAATACGCATCTTTTGCTTTTTCTAAAGAAAAATATCTACATATTTTGGTATTATCTTTTGCGCAGGACTACTCATTTGCCTCGATCTGAACAAAATCTCAAACATCTTTTGTTTTATAAATTTGTTTTCATTCTACCAAGAACGGTTGGTCATGGTTCCTTGTTCTCTGATTTTTCGCAACCATCCATAAATTTCCGCGAAGATTTAGGAGTATGAAGAAAAAAATCACTGTAATAGAGGAGTTGGAACATAAATGTGAGTAGATTTTTATAAATTTGTAGTCAAGCTCATCGACTGCGTAACAAAATAACTACACGCATAAATAAAGCAGCATTTAAAGCAGATATCGTAAACAGTATTAAAAAATAATTCAGATAGAAAGACAGCAAATCAATTACCGCAATTCACAACATAGGAAGAGGCCATCAAAATATTTTTAAGGGTAGCTAACGAATCAAGTTTACGCTAATTAAGGAGGCTTGGGCGATTTTGAATTAAATGCTGGCTAGGTCTGAAATTCAGAGATTATATAGATAAAGTTTGCTAGATTTTTTTAAGAAAAACAAAATAGGTAGGTCAACACATTTATTTTCGAGAAAATCGCTTGTGAAAATTTGTCATTTTAACAAGCAACCTTACGGAACCCAAAATTCAATAGACTACCGTACCCCAATAAAAAGCTGTGGGCCCACACATTAAATTGGTACATGTACTTGAAAGTATAAAGAATCTATTATTTGAAAAAAAGAATAGGATCAACACGTTAAATTTTAAGAAAATAGCGAGGAAAACATCGAACATGAGAATTGTTTTGTTCAGGTACTGTAAGTGCGCATGCGCTGTACATTCATAAACATACGAGCACGAAAATTTAAGTCTGACACAAGTATAGGTATATAATAGCAGATGAGAGCAAGAGAGTACAGTGTTGTCAGCTTTATCGTAGCAGGGCCGTCATCTTTACACAAGGTACCTCGGGAGAGCTAATAAATTTTTTAATATCGATTTTCCCAATGACTTTTCCGCGTATTATTGCAATTTTGTTCACACATGTGTATAATCAAAATGATTGTAAAAAAAAATATTACAAAGAATCATTTGTATGACAAGTACTTCACAGGGGCCCCTCAATAGATACAACACCAAACGCCCAAGCATCCTTCATACCGCTAATGTTTAATACAAATACTACATAAGAGAGTTGGCGGGAAAAGAAAAACTTGAGGATAGGTATAGTAGCAAGTCATACGTCAACCAGTAAAAGTGACACAGACAAATGGGAAGGCATGCATAATGTTAAGTGGTACTCATGAGCACTGTGTCTACTGTACAGACAGATACGGAAATTTATGGATGGATGCAAAAATCAGAGAACAAGGAACCATGACCAACCGTTCTTGGTAGAATGAAAACAAATTTATAAAACAAATTTCTAGAGATTTGGGCATTTTTTAAATTTTGGTCAGCCATATTGAATCCGCCATTTTTAATTTATTAGGTTAGGTGCAACATATTTGGAAGGCAAAATCAAAATTCGGCTTTTACAGATATCTCAAAAATCATCTTACCTTTAAAATAAAATAAAAATTATCTAAATTGGTTCAAAATTGTGGTCTCTAGAAATTTTTGAACCAAAAAAGTGCTTTCTACCCCAGTGTGCGATGCCTTCACTCTTGAGAGATGGGAACGGTCTGAAACGTGAGGACCTGACCGATGGAGGCATCGGTACGATTTGCCGGTCAAAACCTTATGCCAATAAGGGCTAAGAAACGATTAAATAAATAAAAGAGAGCGCTATCGCAAAATTAGCCAACCAGCAAACGGCGGTAGGCAATCGATCAAGGGTTGCTGGTAGGGATTTTGTTCCAAGGTATTGAGCAGGTATACGTAGCTGGGCTTAGCAGTAGCAGATTTGAGTCTCTTTGAGTAGTTTGGTATTTCGTTAGCTGAACGCGATCAAAGTGAAAAACTCTGCAAGGTCTTGTGTGGTTTGTGTGGGTTTTTCTTCCAAGAGTCTTGTGACTGGAAAGAAAGCTTCAGGGTCTTGGCTGGCTATGTGCGATCGGGTGGCTGTACGGGTTGCAAGAATATCGGGTCTGGAGCCGACACCGAGCAACAGGGTACCCCAGAGACCGTGAGATCGCAAGAACCAGAGTGAGTACTGTCCGTTTATGTAGACAGTAGCTGTAGTGTGCGCAAGGAGCGTGACACCATGAGGAAGACGTCACGGATCTCTTGCCTCTAGTTAGTGGCAGGTAGGAGCGAATAACTCGTGGCTACTCTACACATAATTGAAGAAAACTCGGGTCACGAGGTGCACTTTATGCCCTCCTCGAGCATAGTGGGTAGTGGCTCCGGATCGCGAGTAGTGGCTTCGTGGAGGAATAGTAATACCTTCTGGGGGCCATTGTTAGTGGCCTTTTTGTAGGTAATTGAAAGGCTCGACGAAGGCGAGCAAGTGGCTATGATTTAATCAGTGTATCAGAAAATATTAACTGCTGTGCAGGGCACTTTGAGTTGCAACGCCGAAGTACGACAGTCGCATCAAAGAGGCCGAAGCCGCATAACTGTATACCCGTACTGTTATACTCTGGGTAGTTGTGTGCGTGTTAGCTGACTGTGTACAACGTTACACAATAGAACTAAACAATGGCTCTTATTATAGTTCATTTACAATTCTTCATTTTAAACTTTTCTCCCAAACCTCCTTAATAAATTTAATAAGATTGATGATGTATTGGTAGTCTATGGCATTGGCTTATGGTCGGTCAGGTAGTTTGGCCCTTCCTGTCTTTGGCACTTCTGTGGTCTGGTCATGACATTTGTGTGGATTTTCTTTGTGTCTATTTGGTGTGACATAGTTCTTTAAAGATATGTCTGGTTAGTGCGGCCAAAACATTTACCATGAATATTTTATTATTTGTTTACAAAATTGTATACTTAAATCTTCTTTTTTCTCACACATTCATGATTATTTTNCACTAAATAGACACAAAGAAAATCCACACAAATGTCATGACCAGACCACAGAAGTGCCAAAGACAGGAAGGGCCAAACTACCAGACAAACCATAAGCCAATGTCATAGACTACCAACACATCATTAATTTTATCAAATATATTAAGGAGGTTTGGGAGAAAAGTTTAAAATGAAGAATTGTGCCAATAAACGATTGCTATATTTGAGCATGTCTGGAGTGCACATAAATTTTTCCAGATTTTTCACCAACAAAATTTTAGAGAAAGAAATTATTAAATATTAACAGTTTAACACGATCTCTTAAGAGATAATAAGATTAGGTTGCCTGTTAATTAAAAATTAGAGTACATTATAAATGTGTCAGATTAATAAAAAAGTTTTCATAGATACCTTAGTACCAAAGGAATATGTTAAACAAAAATAAAATCACAACTTGTCAGGCATTTTTGTGAAACAAAATTATTTACATAAATATGTACTTCTTTTGCTTGCTTCTTAGTCATCATTATTAATATTAAGAAACAAACTTGGTATTATGGAGTATTAATTTTTATTAACATTTCATTTACATTTAATCAATATTTCGCTGTACTGCTGACAGCCTCTTCAGGATTCAAAATCATGTAGGCGCCAAGACAACGTGTAACATGGACACTCATGGCACCTATAAGTAATAAAAAGTCATACTTAAGCGGCACTCACATTTAAAGATGAAACTTTAGATTTTAATGTTAGTGCCGCTAAAGTATGATTTTTTAAGAAAAAAATTTTTCAAGACTATTATATAATTGAATTTTTAAGAACATGACTTTTATCTCAATCAAGTTAAGTTGTTGCAATATGTCGATGAGATTAAGAGCGCCATCAGTGTCCATGATACGTGTAGTCTTGCCACCTACATGATTTTTAATCCTGAAAAGGCTGCCAGCAGAACGGCAAAATATTGGTTGAATGTGAATGAAATGTTAATGAATAGTCATGCTTCACAATACCAAGTTTGTTTCCTAATATTAATAATCAATTACAGTCGTACAGATTTGAGTTTGTAGAGTGCAAGAGGAGGTGCATGGTAAAGGGGGTACATCTGCGTGGGTAGGAGGGATTCCATTTTCCTCGCCTCTCTGAATGAAACTCCCAAAACTCCTTAATACATACAGTTAGTTTTGTAAGGCTACGAAACAGTCAGTTAGCCATCCCCCGCTCAGTAGCACCTCTACAGTCCTAACAATGTAGTATCTCAGATCATATACCTGCGTATAAATGTGTATTACATATCTGATTCAGCCAGAAAGTCCACTGTATAAACGTGCATAATAAAACCCTTACTGTAATGTTTTATGCATCAATTTTGAAAAAGTTTTGAACGATTCAAACAAGTATTTTATGTCGAATTTTCTAATAATGCTATAAGGGTGGCAAAACTGTGTAACTATTCCGATAACTTCCTCTTGAACCCGGACTCTTTCGTATATAAGACTTTCATTTTCTTAAAATCAAACGAATGTCTCTCTTCTCTACAATTTCTTCCCAAAACTAATCTATCATCGCTGTCAAAAATATTTTCTTATTTGTTTTTTTTTTTCCAACTAATAACTGTCGAGAGGTTTTTCCAACATAGCAAGCCTTATAACCTTTGCAAAAAACAACATATAGTACAGATCTTTTGTTATCAGTTTTAATTGAATCTTTCTCAAGTTTTTTTTTCAACATATTACAGTTAGTAAAAATTATGCAAAAGCCTTGATTATACAGAAGTTTTCTTACCCAATTACTTGTAATTTTATTATATGAAAAAATGATTTTAGGTCTATCAATTGTTATAATAAATAATTACCAAAACAATTTTGTTGATGTGCCATCATGCAACGATTTTTTAATATGCCAGACTTAAAGAACGTAGCAAGACAACCCGAAAATAACAGTTCTTATGGGATTCATAAAGGAAAAAAAGTTATCACGCAGAGAAGTGGTTGTTGATACTAAAACATAGCTTTAATTTTTAGAATTTTCGATGTATCATTATAAAAAAATTATACCATATTCACAAAATAATTACAAATCTGCAGAAAAAATAATAAGTTTTTTGGCTTTATTTTATTCTAAAATTATTAAAAATAGGAAAATTCTAAAACAAGAAAATAGATGGACCAAAAATAACAACTCTTATAGTTCTTGTAACATGACAAGTAATTGCTACGTACGACTAGAGTGGTAGCAGTCAATATGAAAATAACTTTGACTTTTAATGAATGGGCTATAAATTAATGTAGTAAAACCTATAAAGAAACTAGTAAAACCTCTTTACTACTAGTTAAGACTTTAATAACAACAAAACTATTGTATACCTAGGAAATTGCTGTACATATACCAAAATGTTTACTTATTTTTTCAATTAAAAACTCTCACTCTGCCTTAAAATACGTACAAATTTCAACTATTTTCGAAGTTTCCACTTTTGGAGCGTGTTACACGTGATGCGATCCATTTTTTTCCATGTCAATACGATATAGTATATCCATTCGAGGGCTGTAACGTTATCAGCTTTGAGTAGCCTGACACTTCGAGTTGCTGGGCTAAAGGAAGCTAATGATTAAACGCTCACAGTGTATGGTCATATATAGCACGCGATATGCAGTACATATTCTACAAAGTCAATCATTAATAACTTGAGGGTCAGTGCATAAGCACACGATCAGTAAGAGCTAATTTAGGAGTTAGAATGTTCGTTTGACGATATAGTCTGAGCCTAATGAGGTTGGCGTTAAGACCAACAAAACGTTGCTCAAACCAACACCTGACTTTTTGGAGTTTTTCATTCTTCCTCCTAAATTAGCTCTTACTGATCGTGTGCTTATGCACTGACCCTCAAGTAATCATGGAAACAACTGAGAGCACAACGACATGTTCAATAAACGATATCAATAACTCATTGCCATAGACTACAGGCGTAGTATAATTGGCATAACAACCAATAAACGTGACTTGTTCTCAATGTAGGGTTGATCAAAATTCCCATCAGTAGACTTCGGAAGGCACTCAAAAGGTCTTTGCAAGGTGCCTGCCTGGCTAAGGTGACAATCAAACAAATGTTCTTACTATCTGCCTTGTCAAAATTCTCTAGATAATTTTCATCAAGAATTTAAATAAATTTTTTCACAACTTAAGGTAAATTTTTCACAGATTTCACATGAATTATCTGTCTAATTTCGTTACGTGTCTTACACGTACAATAAACTGAGATCTAGTTAGATTCTGCGAGGGTTAATTGTTAGTCTAAAAATGTCCATACAAACTGATAAATATTACAAATACCTTGCTAAGAGACAAGTACAATTATTACTACAAGTACTATTATATTTATGGTAAAACAAAAATGAACAGGTTTGAGCATTCTTTATGAGATTCGTGTGATTAAAACTTTGATTTTTAAGTTTAAAATAATATTACTAATTTCGTTATTTTTTTGAGTTGCCATTCAGGTAATAACAGGTCATACAGCTATTCACTATGAATATCAAACTATTATAATTAATTCTTACATTTTTTAACAATATACATGTTGAGTACACATATTCCTAGTAGCAATATGCATATGTACTGTGTATGGAGAATCTTTTATGAGTTGGCTTCTACAAGCTTCAATTAGTTGGAGGCTATCCTCCTTAATGCTCTTTGCACTAAATTTTCTAACTTATTAGCACCGTTGTTCTGGCTAAAAAACTACGCTCGTCGTTTATGGCCTTCAGCATAGTGTAAGTATAGAAATAATAATCGCATTACAATCCACTTGTGGCACCAGTTTCGTACCCTTTGGCCAATTCCATATTATCATTAACATTTTTACCTATTTTACTAAATTATGTAACATAAAAACAACAGCTATTTATTACGTTTACTATAAAATTATTTTAATCATACAAGTTATACAATAGCAGTAATCATGTTTTATTTACAAACACATTGTAATTACGAAAACTAAAGTCGTGAAATATATTGCAAAAATACAATATAATCATGCTATGTTGAGAAAAATTGTAGTAATTTCAGATTGTAAGCATAGTGTCTTGGAGTAGTAAATACAGGTCATGGCCCAGGGCATACATACGAGGTGTGATCAAAAAGTAAGGTGACTTTTCATTTTTATAAAAAAATATTTATTTATTCTTCTAAAACTATGTTATCCCCTTCAAAATAATCCCTCTCAGATACAATGCACTTGTGCTAACACTTTTTCTCGTCGTCAAAACACTTCTGAAATGCTATTTTGGGTATTGCTTTGAGCTCCTCGAGCGATGTAGCCTTAATCTCCTCAATCGTAGCAAATCTTCGTCCTTTCATGGGCTTTTTCAATTTTGGGAAGAGGAAAAAGTCGCTGGGGGCCAAGTCTGGTGAATATGGTGGCTGAGGCATGATGGAAGTACTGTTTTTGGCCAAAAAACTACTAACTACTAACGACTTGTGCGCAGGTGCATTATCATGGTGTTCGCATACACACGTCTAATACCCAAAACATCCGTCAAAATTGATTGGCATGAGCCAAACGATATGTCAAGATCATCAGCTATTTCTCTAATCGTGATTCGACGATCTTTTAGCACCATTTCTTTCACTTTCTGAACATTTTCGTCGGTGTTTGACGTGCTGGGTCGCCCAGAGCGAGGTTAATCATTAACATTTTCTTGGCGCTCTTGGAATAACTTATACCACTTATAAACATTTTTTTTGCTCACAGTTGACTCACCGTAGGCCACTGTCAACATTTCAAGAGTTTTTGAGCACTTAATACCATTTTTTATACAAAAATTAATGCAAACTCTTTGCTCCATTATTTTAAACAAAAAGAAATCGCCAAGTACGCAAATACGAGTCTAACCTTTAAGTATCTCACATAAAAACAGCACATGTTATATAGTCAAAACCATGAACATATGATCGTGACTAGTGTACCAACAAAATCAAGTAAAAAATTTTAACTTAGAGTGTAAAGAGCGCGCGCAATTCAGAAAGTCACCTTACTTTTTGATCACACCTCATATGTATTGATAAATGGTGACTTATGTAGACAATTATATGTTTGGGGGGGCTAAGTATGTGGACAAATCAGGAATTACGCCAACGTCCACATATATCTACCATGATATTAATGAATATATGTATATCTGAAAAGCGCATGAGGTCTGCATAAGTGACTTACTAAACACATGCGCGCACGCACGCACACATTAGTGTGGTACCCCTCTGCGCACTTCACGCACTAGCCCCTGTGCGTAAATTATGACTTTAAGTTTTTTTTATAAAATAAAAAAATCTGAGTGCTAAAAAATTACAAGCACCAACATTAAATTTTGAACATAGAGAAACTTAAAAAGTATGAAAGGTTTTTCTCGCCAAAATGATAAACAAAAACAAAGGTAAAATAAGCTACTAACAGAGTAGTGCAGCTCTATTATAAATTAAGATGCTGGTTTACCAGAAAATTATGATCTCTGCGTAAACACAAAAAACTTACCGAAAAATCATCCTAAATAATTTGTATTTAAATAATTGTCCCATTTTGTTGATCCAATGGTTTTCCCATTATTCTTTTTATCAGGAGACTGAGGATGCAGTACAAATTATCAGTAAAATAAATTAAATAATCATAATAAGCAATAAGAGAACAGACAAAATCATCGTGGCTTATTGTAAGATATAAAAAACGAAAAATTATCTTAGATATCAGTGCAATAAAACTAATTGTTTTAGTTAAAAAGACTAACACATCAGCAATGATTTGTTATAAAATTTTTAATGGAAGCAACACAAACTTTATTTTATTTTCTCCTAGTAGCAGACACTTGTTAACATTTTGTATTTTGATTCAATCAATTAACAGATGATTTTTATTGACCACTTTTAAATGGAATAATTTAATATTCTTTTTGATAAACAAACCACATTCCATTTACGAATATGAGGTTTTCTAAGGATGTTTACTTTTGGAATGTGTTTGATGTGCTTCCTTAAAACATCTTTGATAAGGAAACATTTATCACATTCTTAGCAAATTTTTTTTTAAGAGTTGTATTTTTTTTCAATTTTAATTGTTACAACTCTGAAAAAAAGCTGATTAGTTAAAAATATACAAAGCCTTTAAAACAAATGATCAAGCGACTAAGAGAGTCAATTAACTACAAAGAAATGAATAGCATGTGTACGTCATCCTACCAAAAATGGTCTTATTTTTGTGTCACAGTCATTTGCAACGTCGTGTAAAGAAATATCGATTTAAAAACTTTTTTAAACCAAAAAGATAACGTTTCTGCTTAAGACACAACAAAATTTAAGTAATAAAGAAGTACTGTTTCAGTTTCAAGATCAAAAAAATGGCTAAATAAGCTTGACAGATTTTATAATTTATGCTGAAATTAAGCGATAATTCTCAATTCATAAGTATAAAATTATTCTATTTACCTTCTGAGCTGCGTGAAAAATACATAAAATGTTTTGTACTGATCAGGATAGAAAAATCGGAAAAAATTCTAAAAAAAAATTAGCAGGAGGATGAAAGGACAGCCCCACCATAGAAATATGTAATATAAGAGTATATACTAGTAGGGCTCTTTTGCACGCTTCGCTGGCCAACTCCATCAATGTTTTTTTATTTGATACTTTTTCTGATAATTTAAAATATATTAATATGGAAAATAAATTAGTGCAAAATGAGACATTTCTCGCTTGTTATAAGGTAGATGACTCTATTATTAAGCTTGTCGCAATCATTAAGAGGCTGAGCTATAATTACAGGAATAAGAATAAGAGGATATTGTATACGTATGAACTGTTGTATTTTTTCATTTTTTACTTTTTTCTATAAATTTGTTTGATAATGTAACTTACAAGACCCTTAAAGTTAAAATAACTTCAAATTTCATGTAATCAACACGTAAGAATTAAGATTACAACATTAAACTACAGTGTTCGTGAGATCCCTTACAGAAAGTCATAAGAGGAAATGCACATTTTACTATCTTATGAAAAAATTTACTGCCTTGATTACATACATTGCGTGAATGTAACAGCAATATTGTTATACTTTTTACTACACAATAACAAGTTTTTATTTAATTATTCTTTTCTCAATTTTCATTTAACAAAAAGTCAAAGACAGGTGCACTACCTATATCGTGCCCCAAAAGTCATTGCCTTTGATTACTAATACTTAGTGGCATATCTAACCTTAATCTGCTCTTAGATAAATTTTTGTTTAGCTCCATTTTTTATACGATAAATCAATGAACGTACCTACTACTTTACAAAAAACTTATGAATTTGTATAAATATGCACATACTTTACGAACAAACAGTATCACAAGGTCAATATTTTGCATAAATGGGTTTGATACTAGGAACTCGATAATAGATAAACAGACGGTTTTGAAGCTCGATAATAAAGACAAATAAATTTTTTTCATTAAATCTACAAAGAATTTTTATCGTTAATTTTTCAATTTAGAAAAATGTATACTTTCAGTACACCAAGTAAGGAATTGAAATTATTTTGAATAACAATAACATAATTAGGTATATTAATGATATTACATAACTTTCCTAGAAGTTTTCCTAGGACTGTCATTGTAAAGGTCATCCACCCCTCCGTGCATAAATAAGAACTTGTATGCATGTGTCTTCCAGTTTTGTAACGTTACCAAATCATAATATTCCTTTCGTAATACAAGAAGTATTTTTTGATTATGTTATCCTTCAACATTTGATGATATACTTGGTACAAACACTTTTTTTTCTCATAATGAAATTTTAATAGGAACTAGTCAACTGTATTTAAATAAACCTACTGCTTCAATTTTTCTTTACGTTTTAAAAAAAAAAAACAATTTAAATTTATACAATAATTTATAAAATACGAAAAAATGCAAGACTTTTTCATGGAGATGTATACATTAAACAGCACAATAAATGTCATTCAAATTACTTCACTGATTCTGTGAGTTAATCTTCTTAATAAGGCAATGCTTTGGCGGTTTGTATTATTGTATATCTAAGTGTTATTTACATTTTTGTATTATTCAGTATTATCTCGTATGTGAGCAAATAAAAAATTTAAACAAAATGTATGAAACAAACAAAAATGTACTTACCTTATTCCTGTGATAATAGTGAGTACAATGATGGACCTGTGTATACCCGTGAGCTAGTCTTTTGATCCTTCTGTGAGTTGACTGGTTTATGCTTTTCCTCGTTGTTCCTTTTTGTTGTTGTAGTGTATCACGCATCCTGTCTGTGGCTACAGCCCAGGCTTGGCGTACCGTTATGTCCGTATTCCTTTGAGTTAAACGATTGGCAGCTGACTCTAGCGTTCTGGTATATTGGTCCACTGGCTTGATTGACAATTATTTTCTCTTATTCTTAAACTGGTCTCCTAGCATAGTTGAACTTTTCCCCAGATAATTTTTTCCTCTCTTTCTATACTTCCTAAAGTATCTCATATTCTGGCGATTGACACACTGGATGTGGCGTCTGGTTCCTTTGACCTTTTTTTTTCGATGAGCGAATTTTCGTTTTTTTTTTTTCTAGTATATTGACTGATAAAAAATTTCTCTTTTTGTTTCACGAGATTTGATTAAGTTTTTTTTTGCGGATGAAACGAAACGTGCAAAGTTTTGTCTGCATACCATTTCTTACATAAGCTATTAAGTGGGTTTTTCGATGCTTGTATAAGTACAGGCGTAGCTGGGGGTTAAGTTACTTTATCTAAACTTGCTATCTGTAAGGGAGTTTCCTTTCATGTCTAATTTATCGGGAGCCAGAATTGATAATTTAAAAACGTCTGGCCCCTTAAATTAAATAGAAATATTTTATACATAGGCACGAAATCACTTAAAACAATGAATACCTCTTTCAAATACATTTTTGATTTGTAACTTATGTATGGTTTGCAGAAAAAGCATGTTGTCGAATCTTAAACCAGTGCAAGAAATTGAAAGTATTTATTTATATAGACTTTGTAAAAATTCAAACAAAGGAGTAAATGCCGTTTGTAAACTAATTGTGTCTATTTTATTTCCTTCATACTAATAAAGAAGACCTTTGTGAGTAAGTAAAGTGACTTATGATGCAGCTAGATCAATATTTTTAGTTCGCATTATGTGTACCGAAAATTCAGCTGTGCCAGCTTTTGCAAAGATTTGTATGATATCGCAATTATATTAAAAGTCCGATGTATAAGAACTATAGTGTCCTATTACTTTGATTTACAGTATTCTCTTTTTCTCGGATTCCAGAATCACTTGAGTTTACAGATATCTTTTCAAGTAATTTCTTCTAAAAAACTGCAACTTCTGATTTCACAATTGTATGTATGGATTATATACCCTTTGTTTTTTCCTATATTTCTCTATTTTTTTCTAAAGTATTTGTCAAAACCCAATCTCCTAAAACTTGTTAATCATAGTTTCTGCTTCTATTTAGTTTTTTTGCTAGTTTTATCTTTTTTCAATAAAAATCATTTTGTATACTTTTCTAGCGTAACTTGTCATTTTTTTTACGATCGAGAGCCCTTACTTTCCTTCATTAATATGAACAATCATAGTTTTACTTTAATATTACTTTCCTTGCTTTTGCTATAGCTTTTGTTTTCAAGAAAAAATTTTGTTACTAGACTATGAAACGACTTATTCTTCTGACTCAGGGCTAGAATACAAGATTTTTCGATATTTTTAGCAAAACTGTCAAATAGTTTTCTTTGTACTTCAGTAGGATTTGGATTTTTTGAAGTCTTTGAACGAAATTTCGTAGTATTTCCATTATTTTGTTATTTTACAACAAAGAAACACCATATCATTCAACTGTCATAGTTAAAAAAAGATAATTAGGAATGGTTTTAAGAATTTGGACTAAATAATTTATATTTTTTTGTTTTCTGCAACTCTGTATTTAAAAAGTTTTGTAAAATGTTTTATGATATTGCTCCTTTCCAGTTTTTTCAAATTGAAATTTTTCTTCTAAACATATCTTCGATCCCAAAATGTATAGATATAGTTTGGATTGACATTTATTATTTTGACAATATCCGTTACATCATCATCTTCAGTTATTTCTTTCACTATCAATTTAATACTTTTCAATTCATATTGTTATTTACCAGTTCAGCAGCAACCTCTACTTTTATTAATTTTGCACTTCCTACATAATTTAATAGAAAGGCATGATAATCTTTTAGAACTCCAGCTTCACATTTAGTACATTTCTGATTTTGTGTACAGTAATCAAAAACTCTTTATGATAAAAACTTAATAATAGTCCCATAGCTATTTAGGTTGTCATAGCAATGTCTCGTACTTTTTCTTGACCACTACATGTCATACGACACCAAATAATTACGAATTCAGATATACATTTTTTTAAAAGTTTTATCTGATACTTCATTAAAAATCTTGTTCATAGCTGGACAGAACTACTTCATAATCTCGGTCAGACTAGAGATAGTTAAATTTGTGTTAAAAGTACGTTTGGTGGATAGTTACTAAAATAACAATATTGCCATTCTAATTGCATGGCTATAATTTATTATTAAAATTTATGACAAAGAAAAAAGTCCATCATACAAAATCAAGTTAAAAGAAGGTATACAGCAGAACACAGAGTTTTTTAGTTTTTTCAATGACAAGTATTCTTTTTTCTGAGCTAGTGAGTAAGATGTGTTAGATGCTTGGTAAATTGCTGAACTAACGATATTCATGTACCATTAATACAATTAACTATCGTGTAAAGGCATGTTTACAATATCTAGTAAGCGATTCTATTTTCCAGCTCCTATTTCACACTTTATTAAGGCTGGAACATTGAGATTAAAAAGTAAATAAGTAACATACTTATAAAAAAAATATTGACTTGGGTATACATCTCAAAAATCAATAACTAATAATATAGTTACTCTTAATTAATAACTCCTTATTGTCTTGATTAGGGATTCCAGAAGTTCTTGTATGTTTATTCAACAAATCTGATAAATGTAAATCTTAATCCAATTGTCACAAACTACACCAACTGTGTTTTGTGACTAGTTTAACAAGTTCTACAAATCTTGTTTCTTGCAAAATTTTGTGTGTAGGTGATGCTGCATTTAGAGGATGAGCTGTATCAGGAACAATTAAATCTTTGGTACTGAAAACTTTTTTCTTCATTCTAGCTTTCAGTTTTTTTGCTTCTTTTAATTGCTTAACATTCACGTAAAAATTGGTTTTTGTTGATAATAGAGATCAATATTTAAAAATGTTACATGTAAACTTGTGTCAACAATTTTACATTCTAACGGAGTATTTCTTAGGCATGCAGTGCACTCGTGGTGATCACAGCTATACATACATTCGTATGTAAAGCACTATAGCCAACTTCATCAAATTAACTATATGACTGATGTACTGAAATACTTTGAAAATTAACGTATAATCGACTCAACATAGTGTCCCCTAAGGATTCGGAACGTTTTTTTTTTATATCTAATTTTAAATCGCATGAATAGAGCCGCATCTTTTAGAGCCTATAATCTAACAAATTCCACACTCACAGAATACAATATAAACAATGCCACTAATATGCCCCTTTTGGAGTTGTCTTTGCCTAATCTGAAGAAATCCGTTGACTTACAAGTGTTAGAAAAATAACTCCAATATTGTGTGTGGTAGAAATTTTTCTGAGGTAATTCTCTAATGGCTAAGAATATGGAAGTACTATAGAAAGAAGTTAAGTACAAGAGTCTTCTGTGATGCAAGTATGATAATCTTCATAGCGGTTCATATTTTCGGAACGATTGGCCATTCTATGGAGCATACTAGTTTGAGCTCTAATATACTTGTTTACGAAAAAAGGATGACAGGCATTCAAAACTAAGATTCTCCTAACCTTTAAAATGTTTCTTGGATTGAAACGACTGTATGTGATTTTATAATTATTAAAATATTTATTAATAAACTAATTTATTAGCTTGATTTAAATACACAAATAATTAGAAAATTAATTTTACTAAATTGATAAAAAATAATTCATTTTTCTTTAGATTTATACAATTGTTATGTCCAAACTTTTATAAGTGAAAGGCAGAACTCGTAGATTCGTTCTACAAACAAATAAATTTAATTTTTGTTTATCAGTAACTAGCCATCAGCCCAAAGGCCTTATTTCCTTTACTTACAGTATACTTTTCTTCGAAATCCTTGACTCGGTAAAGTGGTAGTAGGTTTCACCGAGCGATATTTATGGAGTAATGTACGCTGAGCTGGCATTGACTTACTGTTAGAGTTTATGTCTTATATCATACAGTAGTAGCGTATCTTATTCGTCTTTTTATTTCACATCCTTGTTAAGGTCTTTGTCATACAGTGTCTATTTTATTTTTCTTTGATATTAAATTTCTTTATTAAGGGAAGAATTATGTGTCAATCAATTAGAACTATTTGGTCTTGAAATATTTCATATAATTTAGTAATCGGAATGTTTTTGAATCATGTTCCGGCGGCCTGAAGTACGCTATAAATTTATCCGTAATCGTTCTTACTGTTTTTTCGGCTGTTGCTCTCTTTACAGGCACGAGAACGATAAATTTCGTAAGCCAGTCTTGCATAAATAGTATGTATGTGTAATGATTTGCTGAGGGTTTACTGATGGGCCCGTAGAAGTCTATAGAAACCTCTTCGAACAGTCTACTCGGTGTATCAGTGATATGCATGGCTCGTTTCGTTTTAGCTTGGACGAGTTTTTTCGTTTGGCCAGATGTGCAACCCAGAATGACTTGTCTCACATCTGGGCACATGTTTCTCCAGTAGTAGTCTTTGGCGATCCTGTTGTATGTCTTATTTATTTCCATATGTCCGCCAATTGCCACTTCGTAGTATACTGTTTTTTAATCTTTGATCTGCTGATGAAATTACAAGATTATTCCCCACTAAGTCAGATTGAGGATCGCTAGATCCCTAATGATACCAATCGTTTTTTTCTCATTTGCTAATATTACCTCTTTAAGGGCCTCAATACACTTTCTAATATTTGATTTAAGCGCGATTTTTTCGAAATGCTGCTTAACATACATCTGCATAATTTTTATTCTTCTTGCATTTATCATTTTAGTTTCTCCTACGCTTCTTTTTTCGTTATTGATGAGTATCGGATTGATGCATCCTCTCTCATGCACCGCCTCGTGGTATTCTCTGATAATTTTAAATCTTTGATCTGCTGGTAGGATTACTGAAGTATTCGTTAAGGTACCGCTGCTAGTCTAATATTTCCAAATATTTCCTCAAAGGTATCGACAAAGTATCCCTACTGGGTTAGATAAAGAATCGCTAGATCCCTGACAATTCCAATCGTTTTTATTTCGTTTGCTACTACTACCTCTTTAAGGGCCTTAATACACTTTTTAATGTTTGATTAAAGCGCCGTTTCTTCAAAATGCTGCTTCACATACATATGTATAATTTTCATTTTCTTTGTATTTATTATTTTAGTTTCTCCTACGCTCTTTTCTTCGTTATTCATGCGTGTTAGATTAATGTATCCCCTCTCGTGCAGCGCATCTATGACCTCTGTGTTGAGTACTGCTTCTGTTATTGTCATTAACGCGAGGTTGTCTTAGTACTTTAATATGTGGCCTTCAATCCTATTCAGTTTTTGCAGTAGGGATGGGTCTTTCCCCTCTTTTGGTGCCCATGGTGGCCTTCCCGTTGGTAGGCGTGTTCTGAACACTATATTTTTCCATCGATGGTGAGTGTATGATTGTGTTGGCTTTATTCTCGCTCTCTGTTTTGCACAGCACGTTATTCAACTCGTTGGCTTTCTCTATTTCTTCCTCTACTGCACTTTCATTGCTGTCGTCATCGCAACTCGTTTATTGTCCATTCTCTCCCCAATTTTTCGTATGTTTACTTGTATCCACTACTCTTTCGGAAGGGTCTAGCTCCTTTTCTGAATGACTTACGTCCTTCTTTCCCCACTTGCCTCTGTCTACTCTTTTGTCTAGCTCGGACCCATGCTTACGCTCCTTATTTCTCTCACAACTGCTGCGGTCTTTCTATGGTGGCTCTTCCCCCTCACTCACGTTCTGTATTTATAGCGCTGGAGGCTTTTATGAGAGGCGTATGATGTGTATTTTCACCTACACTTTCTAGATGTTAATGGCCGAATTTATCGTCTCTGGTAGCAAAATAATGAGTGAATATATAATTTCTATTGGATAATACAAAATGTACACACATGTTTTTCTCGAATTCTTAAGAAAACATAAAAGTAGAATCGCTGATCCTATACATTGTTTGTGACACTAACATTTCTTTTGTTTCTTCCAGCTCTCTGCATTTTTGTAATAAATTAGAGTTGCGCAGTATTGTTCATAACTCACAAGTAACTCTACCTTGTCAACCACCGATCAGAATAAAACTTTGCACATCGATGTAACACTAAAAAATATTGAGCCCTTGTTTTTTAATTTTTCCGGAATCAACTCTTTAGGGGTAGAAACCACCCCTAAAAACCCCTAAGTAGCCTACCCACGTAAGTCTAAGTAGAGTAAGTTTATTCGACAGCTTTTCTATTAAAAAATTACAATTTTGATCACAGATAGGCTAACCAACCTCGACCTTAATATACCATATCCCCACAAACTGTTACAACTCTTATGAACTACCCCGAATAACCCCTAAGCAGCCTAATTCACGTAATTCTGGGTAGAGTGAATTAATTCAACTGCTTTTTAATCAGAACATGACGATCTTGACTACGGATAGGCTAACCTACCTTAACCTTAATGTACCTTATATCTAAAAACCGTTACAATCCTAATAAACTACCCCTTGTAACCTCTAAGCAGCCTTACCCACGTAACTCTGGGTAGAACTAGTTTAATCAGTTCCTTATGTACAAAAAAATAAATTAGTTGATTTTAAATAGTTTATAACACCCTTACCATAATCATTTTTATCTCACACGATATTTAACCGTTAAAAACCACTTTTACTAACACCCAAATAGGCTAACCTATCTAATTGTTTTTTTAACCTACGTTTAGCGTCATCCAGGAACAATGTATGCATCCAGAAAGAATGACAAGGACGTAGTAGGTGTCTGTTTCCTTCGGGGTGCTAGATTGTCACGAGTCTCCTTGCCTCTTACGTACTTTAGCATTTACTTTAACCCATCCCAACTACAATCTTATGTTGATTAACCATACCTCTTTATCGCTTCTACGTACAGATACCCAACATATCGGCTTGTAAGGGGTAGAGTCTACCTTTACATAACATTGAAAGCGGAAATCTTAATATTCCTAAAATTAAATAAAGCTATGTGTACCCTCATCATCTAAACTCACATTTTCAAGTCTGCTCACATAATTCTTTGTATCTAAAAAAACCCTATCATCCTAAATCTTGTAAGCCAACCTATTACTCAAGTGAAGACTACTTAACTAATTTAATTTAACGTTTTTATATTAACTGTCACAATCGTACGTTAATCAACCAAATCTTCGTATCGTTTTCACAAAAACGGATCTCATCTGACTTTCTTATCTATCCTCTATCAGCTCTGAAGGGGTGGAAAATACCCATGAAATATAGTGGATCGTATTGCGGGACACACGTCTGACACGAAGTCTCTTTCGTATGCAGGGTCAACATAATTAATCATTTATATGATCGGCTTTCATTATCCCTACCCACCCTTTTTTTAAATTTGCTTATTAATGCAATGAATAACTATATTTGTTAATTTATTTGCAATATACATACATATTTATCCATTTCTTTAAAGATTTTGTTAAACATACAACAAAAATGTGTAGGTCTCGGGACACCCGGCAGAAATTATACTTTGATATGATGTGTCGCGGAATCCAATGTTATCCTGATTATGTAGTGCAAGATATGTCAATTTAATGATTCTGATTTAAGAATGATATGAACTAATTATTCTAAGAAGAGTTAAGTAAAATAAAACAAAAAAATACACCTCTATTTAGGCATCTTGATTTTCTTTTTCCTTTTGCAAACCCGTAAAAATTTTCATGTTTAACCTATTCTCTCATTTTCTTTCGCTCTTTCATAACGTTTTCTTGCAACGTTACATTTTTTTTCGGCTAGTTCCCCGCACTGAACCCGGCATAAGGAACTTCGTCCACACCGATTATTATAGACCACTGAACTAATCAAACAAACTGATACAAGCAAACAATCTTTTTATCTTATATCTGACTTTTTTCTAAACCAACTTACCTATAATATATTGCCCATCTAAATAAACTAACTAATTTTATCTTTTTTACGCTCTCCCAAACCAACAAAATATTCTTACCGTCATAAATACTAACCCTAGTATAAAACAACTCTATGTTTTACAACCCTCTAACCAACCCTTATTCTAATGGTAACTAAACTAATTTTTAAATGAATATGAAGCTGGTAGTTCACAATCAATGTTATGCAAATAAAGAAATTATACAATTTTGTATCTATTCTGGCACTCTTGTAACATTGTCGTTAAAACAATCTGAGACACCTTGCTAATTTTTTACCTAATAAAAAAAAGCTCTTCAAAAAAGGTTTCATTTTAATAAAATTCATGCTTAAACGTATTTGTACTTTAAAAATGTTTATCATTTGCATTCGCATGAATTAATAATGTTTATAATAAAACTCACTGATTAATCTTTTTTATCTTCACATTATATTTTTCAATAATTTTTTTCCATAATTAAAAGCAAAAGTTAGATTTTAAAATAGTAGTAATACAAGCTTGTTTTTTATTAGAACAATAATTTATGAATTCATAATGCCGATGAATCCAAAAAATATTCTAACTATGCTGCATTCTGCCTTTGATGGCCTTAAATACAACATCGAATCAAGAATAACTGCTGAAGAAAGATCTTCTGCTTTTAATCCAGCAGATATTATAAAGACATTTTCCGATTTCTCACTACTTATCAAGACTTATGAAACTTTATCCTACAATGAAGAAAGTGTCACGACTGTAGCAGTAGAAGTTGATGATGATCCTCAGGTAGGTGAAGAATCTTATGATCCTGATGAAAATCATACAAATCTGTCATCAGAAAATGATATAGACTTGGATTAAAAGACAAAAGCGGTAACTTATTGGTGTTCAGGTAAGAAAAAAAGGAGAAGCCTTGAATCTGTGCATAGTAAATTTGTAATTTTGAAAATTTTAAAGTACATTTTAGATAGATTTGATAGTGCTTCTAATAAATGTTTACCAATTCACGACGTAGATTTAAAAAGGTGGGGACTCGAAGCTAAACAAATTGCATAGTTATCCCCTTAATTGTTCAAAGCTTCATCAAAATGGATACATAACTTCAAAGTAAAGCACGGAATAGTACCTAGAAAAATCAATAAGTTTGTCGCTACTGCGCAATTAACAAATATTTCTGAATTGTCAAAGTCGGCTTCGAAATTCGTAGAAAAAATTAGCAAAGATATAAAATGAAAAGATGCAGCAAATGTTAATAACTCTAATCAATCGGGATTTAGTTAAAAACTCATGCTGGCCGAACGTTGTTAGTTAAGGAAAAACTAAACGATGAATGTCTTGCTCAATCAATTAACTCATTAACCCATAGTTATCCGATACAACCAATTGTTTCAGCTAATGGTAAATTACATGCTCCAGTAATAATAGTCTTGCAAGAAACTAACGGCCAACTAAGACTAATTGTAAATAAAATATATACAGAGCAAACAATATTTTTGTTTAACCTTTTAATTCTGGTAAATTAACATCTCAAATTGCCGCAAAATGGTTTGAACAAGATTTGTTATCTATTTCTGGTAAAAATTCTTCACTGTTGATGCTATTTCTTCGCTTTTAAAAGTCTTGACAGCGGTTGAGCAATTCGTGCATAATTTTTGACAAATAGTCCGTAGTAGCCTAAAAACTGTTAAACTTTCTTTACGTTTGTCAGTCGGGGGTAATTTCTGGCAGCTTCAAGTTCCTTCGGGTCGGTCATTATTTGTCCATTGCCTACAATGTAAATGAATACTTTCGTCTTTTTTTTCAAGAATTGACACTTTTTAGGTTCAATAGTGAGATTTGCACCTGCAAGCCGTTTTAATAGTTTCGTGAATCGTCTCTCATGCTCCTTAAGGTCAAGGGCAAAGACCATCATGTCGTCAAGATACACTTCTATTTCATAGCCGTGTAATTCTGTGAGAGCTATTGCAATAGCCGTTAGAAATGTACTTGGCGAGTCCTTGCATCTTATTGTCATTTTTTTGTATAGATAGTGCCCGTCTGAGCCCGAAAATGCTGTCTCATGTGCATCGTTTCCGTGTATTTCCAGCTGGCGTAATCCCGATTTGAAATCCGCTACCGTGGTGTAACGTGCTGACGCTAGGATCTCTAAGATATCACTCTAAAACGGTAGCGGGTAATACGAGCCCACTGTAACTTCGTTTAATGGCCAAAAATCTGTGACTACACTCACCTTTTTTTTATTGTTTGGTCCCAGTTGTTTTGCCACTATCCAGGTATTCAAGCTGTTTAGGGAGGTATAGGGTTAAATTATCCCTTGTTCAAGCATCTTCTTTATTTAAATTTTCGTTTAATCCCTTATCACCAATGGATATCTAAAGCTATTCGCCACGATGGGTTTATCCAAGGTCGTTATAATTTAATGTTTTCACAGGTGTGTTGTCTTGAGAGGTTCCCCGTCAAGGCCAAACACGTAAGGTCTTGACTCGATCAGTCTTCTCACATGTTCTTTTCCTTCACGGTTGCAACCAGCTATGTCTACAAGTTGCATTATATTGTCAACCCGTTTTTGCTTCTCTGGCTCCTCTTTGCCTTTTGCAAAATTTTCCCTCTTTTCCTTATCATAATTTTTTTCTTCATTAAATGACATTACCACTGCTTCCCCAAGATTTTGACATTGTCCCTTTTAACACCTTGTGAGTGTTTCCGGTAAATTTCTTTGTTATTTAGCACCTCTACTTCTGGAACAGGTACGTATTTGATCTCGTCACTCATATAAATAGATTCTGTGACTATTTTTCCGTTAATATTTCTGGTTATGAAATTACCGAATAATGTTTCTTTCTCCATTTTTTAGAGAGGTGGCCAGCCATTTTCTGCGTCATTTTGGCTTTTTATTTTTCAGGTATTTTAAAACACTCCAGCCTTAACAGTGGTACCCTTACTTTGTCTAATCTTATCATATTCTCGGCAGCACTTATCTGGCCCCAATGTCACCTAAAAGTATCCCACTCTATTCCTTTTGCGTCAATTTTAAAGTCATGGGGGACGACATATAATGTGCACTCCAATCCGTGCATCTGGGCCAGTACCGTGCTCAATGTTTTGCGTGCTCCGTGAGTCACGCTGATAATAGCTACTCGATACCTACTGTCTACTAGTATGTCTGTGCTAAGAAAATTTTCCTTTACAATCGAAATCTCTGTGCTTGTACCCGCATAAAAAGTGTCCTTCCTATTTTTAAACTGTGGTCCCCGCAGCTAGACCAATGGTGGCATATGCCCTGTTTCCGCGAGTTTTATAGTTATTTTGGTAAGCTGCTCTATTTCTTCATCACGCTTTAAAAGCTTGGGTTCATCATTCTCTACATGTGAATCTAGCGCCTTTACCTGATTTTTTTTTTGCGGGCCCTCCTGCCTTTTCTCGTGCATCTGCCTCCCCGTTGTGTAGGAGTGTCTTCGCACTCTGCAGTATTGCGTTGTATTGTGCCCTGCACTGCATAAGTACTCAAGCTGTTAATGTAAGTTTCTGTTTCTACTATTTCTTGCTCCACCTTCTGCGGCTCCTCTCTCGCATATATACTTCCTCACCGGACACGCTTCTCTTGGTCTCTTTCTCTAATTCACGTTCAATGTTTAAGGATCACGCTGAACATCATGAGAGTTTAAAGCTGCGGATGGGTCTCTTCTACTGTCAGGGGCGTATACACCGTTTCCTCGCTGCTGAGAGCCCCTATCCTGTGGCAGCCCGTTTTCACAACGAAATCCATGTTATAGCTCTCCCTGATATCTTAATTTTTGTAGCCGTTCCCATAACGGTTGAATGTGCTTCTGTTGTTATTATTGTATGAGTCTCTATTATCGCGGTTGCCGTAATAAGACTTGCCTTTGTGGTTGCATGTATTATACCAAACATTATAATTATTTTTCCTGTTATAAGGCTCCATTGATAAATTTATTTAATTCCGCATTTATTTATAAAAATGTAGTAAACAATTTAATTTTTAACAATGTTCTCATGCTTTAATTTTTCTGATTTTGGGCTCAAAATTTTCCTTGGACCTTCAGCTACATATATATATAATTTAACTTCCTGACACTCGTTTGTTTACAAACATAGGAAAGAAGAATTTGAGCCTTCTGCCGTATTAAGACGCAACTTGCCGCTCGCTGCAGGTCGAGTTGTGTATTCAGTACAGCACCTCTCGTAGTAGTGTTATTGTTTTTAGTGCATAAACTTACTAGTTACACGTAAACAGCTGTTAAGAACAGTTTGACTTGCACGATGGGACGTATCAACGAGTGCTGTAATCTTTTTAAAACAGCTAAGCTCAATCACGTGAGATCGAATTTGATATTGATACAGAAGAAGCGAAGCACTAAGTTTAGGAAATTCATTAATTTTTACATTGTAAACCGTGTATAAAAGCAGTGAATAAGCTCAGTAAAATAAAAGTGAGTTTAATATAAAAAAAAAAAAAAAAAGAAAATGGGANTGCAGGGATAATAAAAATAGGTAAAGGGTGGTGGGGAGCTCAAGGGTTTTTGATCCTCGATGTGATATCATCTGCTTGATAATACACTCGGCCACGAGAACGCGTAGTCGAAATAAATCCATTCGTTGCATAGTACATAAACCCGTTTTGTCGTAGGTAACGTAAAAAAAAAAAAAAAAAAAAAAAGTAATAACGAAAGAATCTCAAAACGTTGTTGTGGTTGTTTGTGACAATAAAATTTTAAGCAATTCGGATACATTTTCTAACGCTGATGATCAAATTCTTGATCCGAACTTTGACATTGAGGATAAACAAAAGAACATGACGCAGATCAAGAAAATCAATGGAATTTTGAGGTATCTCAGCGAACCACCGATAAAAAAACGTCAGTCAGATCAGCTGATTAAAAAGGATAAACAGAGTATCAAGGCAGCAATTAATAATTTGATCGATGGAAGTGTTGCTAATACTGCTGCTTCTGGAAATCCGAGTCAGGCTTTTGTAAATACTTTCAAGGAAACTCTTTTTAAAGAAGAAACTCGATCCAAAAAAATTAAAGTGCTTACCACTCTACCAGCTGATTGGAGTACGAAAAAAATTCGCCGATAATTTAATGTTTCAAGTCGTATATTGTCTCAAGCTAAGGCTTTTGCAGCGAATTCTGAACTTTCGAAGAAAAAAGGAAAGAAACTTTTAGAATCAACATGAGAGAGCGTAGTTAATTTTAATCTTTTAGACGATATTCGTCGCGCCATGCCTGGCATGAAAGATTGTGTTTCCGTTATCAAAGATGGCCAAAAAATTCGAGTTCAAAAAATTTTGTTATTATTTAATCTGAAACATCTCCATGAGCAACATCTAGAAAAATTTCCAGAGGCTAAGATAGGTCTCACAAGATTTCAAAAACTGAAACCACCTGAATGCACCACAACCGCTCAAAGTGGTATTTACGTTTAATCCCTTATCACCAATGGATATCTAAAGCTATTCGCCACGATGGGTTTATCCAAGGTCGTTATAATTTAATGTTTTCACAGGTAGTCTCTTTCGTATGCAGGGTCAACATAATTAATCATTTATATGATCGGCTTTCATTATCCCTACCCACCCTTTTTTTAAATTTGCTTATTAATGCAATGAATAACTATATTTGTTAATTTATTTGCAATATACATACATATTTATCCATTTCTTTAAAGNTGTGTTTGTAACATACATTAGAATATTAGACTTAAGTTATTCGAATTTAAAAGAGAATTTAAAAAGCATGACATTTTTTTTATTTAAAAGAGTGACCATTTGATAAAAGCTTCAGTATGAAAAGTTTCGACGACTGCGTGTTTTTTACGGACTTGTCGCTTTTGCCCAGGTATACAAGTTATTATTGATCAGATAAAAAAACAACTAAATGAAAACAATATTAAGGAAATTACCAACACCCAATGGACTAGTACTGATGGATATAGAACACTTAATTTTCTTCTTGTTTGATGTAAGTTTGTCGAATTCTTCATGTATCAAGATAAAATTTTTACTTCAGATGTGACATAACCGAACATGTTGTAAGTAGTAACGAATTTCTCGAATCTTTTAAAATAGATTGGCCGAATATTTTGAAGCATGATTTCTTAGCCAAGTCACAAGCTGCTTATTTTAATAAGAAAAAAGAATCTATACGTAATGGTGAATTCGTAGTTTGTTTAAATTTTACTGGAAACTATACGTGCTATGTGCAAAATGCAATGTAATCGCACCACTGGGCAAGCAATTAAGTAACTTTGATTTCGTATGTGATATACTTTTGTACAGAAGATAAAGTGCAGCATATAAATCATGTTTTAATATCGGAAAAAATTACACACGATGCTAGTTTGATTCATTTATTGAATACAAAGGTAGTTGAATTTTAGAAAGAGGAGTATGGAGCAGAAAATGTTGAAAAACTATATTATTTTTCTGACGGAGCAGGATCACAACATAAAAATAAGTACAATTTCATAAATCTAATTTGTCACCGTAGTGATTTTGGAGTCAATGCAAAATGGAACTTTTTCGCAATGTCGCACGGTAAAGGTGCGTGCAACGGTATTGGCAGAAGCGTAAAAAGACATGCGTATCAAGCAAATTTGCAACGTTTTAATGACAGAAACAACGAACGCGAGAACATTATTCGAATGGGCTGGCAATTTTTTCAAAAAAATAAGCTTCACCTTCCGTTCACAGTCAAATCATGATTTAAATGTATGTCGATTAGCCAAACGTCTTGCAGATGCTAAAACTGTCAAGAATAGGCGACAGTTTATCCATTATTATCCTGTAGATTTATATAATATAGCTTGTAAAATATATTACGAAGATAAAAAAGTTGCAATCACCCGTGTAGTTAAAAAGACCTGAATTTATTCCTCGTATTCGTAAAATCACTCAGGAGCTTGAGTGTATAGTGAATTTAAATCGAAAAACATTGATGTTGAGTTACAAAAGATATTAGAGAGTTAAATTTTTTTTTTATATACATATAGCTAAAGGTCCAAGGAACATTTTGAGCCCTGAATCAGAGAAATTGAAGCATGAGAACATTATTGGAAAATTCAACTATTTATTAAATTTTTATAAATAAATGGGTAATTAAATAGATTTTTAAGCTTTGTACATTTCATTTAAAAATATTCACTTCTAAGTAACTTTCATTAAATTTTAAAAAATAAAGTAAAAAATGATAGATTTTTTTGTTATAAAGAGAGGGCTGAGAAAATGTGGCAAGGGGCTGATGGGAGGCTCTTTAAAGTCTAGCGGGGAAGCTAGGTGTGAGTGAAGGTGTGGCTAATCAAAAATTTAATTAATAAAAATAACAAAAAAAACTAATAGAATTTGACCTTTTACAGAAGGGGGTAGAGGAAGAAAGGGTGTGGAGGGAAACTCATACTAAATGACCCTCTACGTTCACTATTTCACATGTATAAACTAATGGGGATTCAACCCTTGCGTGCATCACACACCAAACTCCTGATTTTTGAATATTAGTTAAATACTTTATTTCTTCAGTTTGTCTTTTAGAGTTACATCAATACAAAAACCGTGCACTTTTACATATAATTAAAATTTTACAATTAGAAGCCAATCATGTGAAAACACAGACAAAAATTGATATGAAAGAAAACAGTACCTAAAAAAATTGTTTATAGTACTCTTCTTGAGTCAGATAAATTTAACAAAATTAAAAAAGCGATTTTCAAAATTGTATGTGATTATAAAAATAAAATTTTTGTTGTTGATTGCCTAGGAGGTTGAGGAACTATAATTCAATATAAAACGTTAATTTACTGTTGCATTTCACGGGAAAAAAAAATTTTATTTATGCCATAGACCAGTATTCGAGGTGTCAACCAAGTCCTAGCGCTCCTAGCGTATTTTATCTGAACTTGAGTTGGGTCCAGTCACCAATGATTTAAATTTAAAAGGAATCGCTAGGTCTTAATATACGTCTGTACTACTGTGATTATTTGTAAGGTTGTAGTTAATATTGCCTTATTGAGTTATTTTAAGTGATGTAATTGAATAGGTGGGGCCAGGTTCTCGAAAATATATTAAAGGCAAAAGTGTGGCAAATATGCGAATCACGTAATATGTACTGGAATCACTGCAGATGAAGTTTAAAGAACAGAATTACTTGCACTTAGTATATAAGGAACAGCTGTTTTTTTAAGAGTTTTCTCCTGTCCAAGGGTTGTAAAGCAAAAATATTTTTTAAAACTCCCCTTTCAAACTTTAAATTGTTATTGTTTTACAGTTAAACTAGTTTTTCTCACTTGGTAAGTAATCTGATACCGAAGAGTGTGCGCTGCATACAGCAGACTTGGATCTAATCTGCTTGGTTATATTACACCTTCGTATCCATTCATTTTTTAATTTTAAACAGATTTCGGAAATTTAAGGAAGATTATTCCTACTTCAGGATATTTCTTGGAAACAGTCAGGAACACAGCATTTATAAACACTTGTCATTATTAAATCAGTCTTATAACATTACTTGATCCAGAAATACTAAAAACCAAACATTAAATTTAACTGAGACAGTTTTTATATGTTCAAATCAATGGCAGCTGGACCCAACTCGAGTTTAGATAAAATATGCTTAGGGCACTAGGAGTCGATTTTCACCTCGAATAGCATGAATATAACTGTCAAAAAGAACTACTTGGCATACAATATTTCGTTTACCATTCAACCTAAGCAATATAGAAAGTTTGTTCTTTGAATTTAAACTTGAAAAAAAAATAAGCGAAAAAGATTTAATCTTATAGGACGAGGCTTCCATAATCCAAAAAAAGCCTTAGAAGTAGTTGACAGAACCATACATGATTTATATTATATAAACATCTGTTTTGGTGATAAATCAATTGTTTTAGAAGAAGATTGTAAAGATATGTGTTTGTAACATACATTAGAATATTAGACTTAAGTTATTCGAATTTAAAAGAGAATTTAAAAAGCATGACATTTTTTTTATTTAAAAGAGTGACCATTTGATAAAAGCTTCAGTATGAAAAGTTTCGACGACTGCGTGTTTTTTACGGACTTGTCGCTTTTGCCCAGGTATACAAGTTATTATTGATCAGATAAAAAAACAACTAAATGAAAACAATATTAAGGAAATTACCAACACCCAATGGACTAGTACTGATGGATATAGAACACTTAATTTTCTTCTTGTTTGATGTAAGTTTGTCGAATTCTTCATGTATCAAGATAAAATTTTTACTTCAGATGTGACATAACCGAACATGTTGTAAGTAGTAACGAATTTCTCGAATCTTTTAAAATAGATTGGCCGAATATTTTGAAGCATGATTTCTTAGCCAAGTCACAAGCTGCTTATTTTAATAAGAAAAAAGAATCTATACGTAATGGTGAATTCGTAGTTTGTTTAAATTTTACTGGAAACTATACGTGCTATGTGCAAAATGCAATGTAATCGCACCACTGGGCAAGCAATTAAGTAACTTTGATTTCGTATGTGATATACTTTTGTACAGAAGATAAAGTGCAGCATATAAATCATGTTTTAATATCGGAAAAAATTACACACGATGCTAGTTTGATTCATTTATTGAATACAAAGGTAGTTGAATTTTAGAAAGAGGAGTATGGAGCAGAAAATGTTGAAAAACTATATTATTTTTCTGACGGAGCAGGATCACAACATAAAAATAAGTACAATTTCATAAATCTAATTTGTCACCGTAGTGATTTTGGAGTCAATGCAAAATGGAACTTTTTCGCAATGTCGCACGGTAAAGGTGCGTGCAACGGTATTGGCAGAAGCGTAAAAAGACATGCGTATCAAGCAAATTTGCAACGTTTTAATGACAGAAACAACGAACGCGAGAACATTATTCGAATGGGCTGGCAATTTTTTCAAAAAAATAAGCTTCACCTTCCGTTCACAGTCAAATCATGATTTAAATGTATGTCGATTAGCCAAACGTCTTGCAGATGCTAAAACTGTCAAGAATAGGCGACAGTTTATCCATTATTATCCTGTAGATTTATATAATATAGCTTGTAAAATATATTACGAAGATAAAAAAGTTGCAATCACCCGTGTAGTTAAAAAGACCTGAATTTATTCCTCGTATTCGTAAAATCACTCAGGAGCTTGAGTGTATAGTGAATTTAAATCGAAAAACATTGATGTTGAGTTACAAAAGATATTAGAGAGTTAAATTTTTTTTTTATATACATATAGCTAAAGGTCCAAGGAACATTTTGAGCCCTGAATCAGAGAANATATTGCAAAATAATAGAAACAATACAATTTCTAATAAAAAAAAACAATTTGTAGCATCATGAATAGTAAAATAAAATTAAAAAATAATTTTGCAAATAAAACAGATACAAATAAAAACAATATACACAATACACAAAAAATGAGCAAACTATACATTTAAGTGTCATAAGACCAACTTTATCTTGAATTTTTGAATTAAAATTGGTTTTTTTCTTCTTTACTAACGACGTAAATAATGCAAAAGAGGAAAGATTATTGTGTATCTAATAAAATATCTACAATAATCATTGTTTTAATAGTTGCTTTCATTTATTATTATGCAGACTTAAAGCAAGTAACGATATTTTTCCACGTTTACAACAATTACATTTTTGTCATTCAGAAATCTTTGCAAAAATTTCGTACAAAAAAATTTGCTATGTAAATATTTTAGAATACTACTGCTTTAATTTAGTAACAAAAACTTGGGTGAGTGGAAAAAATGTTTGAAATAATTCTACAACAGGTCAATTAAGTATAGTGCCTCCTAAGAACTGGGAAAGTTTTTTTTAAAACAAACTTAAAATTGCATCAATGAAGCAGAATCTTGTTAAATTTTAAGGACATTTAATGAAATACTTGATGGTAGATGAGAAACAATTTCCAAATTCATAATATTTTCGTAGAAGCATGTAACGTTGTGCTGCAATGCCCATTGAAATTTTTTTGTGTGCCGTTCTTTATGTCTGAAGATATATGTGGCAAGAATGTATGGAAGTAATTGAAATTAATTTAATTGAAGGATTTGATCAATGAAAAACAAATACTTTTTGACAGCTAAATTCAATTTTCCAATTTGAAGAAACCTCAAAAAAATTCTCAAAAACACTTTAATTAACAGAACATTTTGAAAATTATTATTAGATACTAAAAAAAAAAAAAAAGAAATTATTGCAAGGGTCAGATAAATAGAGAACAAGTAATAATTTTTCTGTTTTTTTTTTTTTGGCTAAAGATGTAACTTTTGAATAAAAAACGTTATACTTACTTCTCATAACAAAAAAAAAATTTATACACAGACAAAAATTGATATGAAAGAAAACAGTACCTAAAAAAATTGTTTATAGTACTCTTCTTGAGTCAGATAAATTTAACAAAATTAAAAAAGCGATTTTCAAAATTGTATGTGATTATAAAAATAAAATTTTTGTTGTTGATTGCCTAGGAGGTTGAGGAACTATAATTCAATATAAAACGTTAATTTACTGTTGCATTTCACGGGAAAAAAAAATTTTATTTATGCCATAGACCAGTATTCGAGGTGTCAACCAAGTCCTAGCGCTCCTAGCGTATTTTATCTGAACTTGAGTTGGGTCCAGTCACCAATGATTTAAATTTAAAAGGAATCGCTAGGTCTTAATATACGTCTGTACTACTGTGATTATTTGTAAGGTTGTAGTTAATATTGCCTTATTGAGTTATTTTAAGTGATGTAATTGAATAGGTGGGGCCAGGTTCTCGAAAATATATTAAAGGCAAAAGTGTGGCAAATATGCGAATCACGTAATATGTACTGGAATCACTGCAGATGAAGTTTAAAGAACAGAATTACTTGCACTTAGTATATAAGGAACAGCTGTTTTTTTAAGAGTTTTCTCCTGTCCAAGGGTTGTAAAGCAAAAATATTTTTTAAAACTCCCCTTTCAAACTTTAAATTGTTATTGTTTTACAGTTAAACTAGTTTTTCTCACTTGGTAAGTAATCTGATACCGAAGAGTGTGCGCTGCATACAGCAGACTTGGATCTAATCTGCTTGGTTATATTACACCTTCGTATCCATTCATTTTTTAATTTTAAACAGATTTCGGAAATTTAAGGAAGATTATTCCTACTTCAGGATATTTCTTGGAAACAGTCAGGAACACAGCATTTATAAACACTTGTCATTATTAAATCAGTCTTATAACATTACTTGATCCAGAAATACTAAAAACCAAACATTAAATTTAACTGAGACAGTTTTTATATGTTCAAATCAATGGCAGCTGGACCCAACTCGAGTTTAGATAAAATATGCTTAGGGCACTAGGAGTCGATTTTCACCTCGAATAGCATGAATATAACTGTCAAAAAGAACTACTTGGCATACAATATTTCGTTTACCATTCAACCTAAGCAATATAGAAAGTTTGTTCTTTGAATTTAAACTTGAAAAAAAAATAAGCGAAAAAGATTTAATCTTATAGGACGAGGCTTCCATAATCCAAAAAAAGCCTTAGAAGTAGTTGACAGAACCATACATGATTTATATTATATAAACATCTGTTTTGGTGATAAATCAATTGTTTTAGAAGAAGATTGTAAAGAGATTTTCCTAGTTTTATAAAATAGTGATAAGAGCGTGATTGTACAAAAAAGTACTAAAGCATTAAAAGGGTAATACGAGCCCACTGTAAC
>NW_019381717.1:854252-876334 GCF_000648655.2 Copidosoma floridanum
TAGCTCGGTATCCGTGTCATAAAAGAGTTTTTATATTTCAGTTGTAGAAGTGAATTGTGAATTATTAATTTATGAAATTAATATACATTAATGATTATTTTGTAATACGTATATGTCTAAGAAATTTGTGATATTTTTGTACAAAAGTGGTAAGGTATCACACACAATTGCATGTTTTTGAAAGTATATTTATGTATATGTACGTTTACATATAACATTATAGTCATATTTATTTAACGTTTTCTCTCCCTCCTATGATCACAGCAGAATAGTTAAGAACACAATTTAGTAAATATAGTATGCTCTGTAACAATAACATAAATTATTTTTCTGAAACATTCAACTACTGAAAAATTTTTGTTCTATATAATATTCTATATAGTATTCAATATAGGTATACCTACATTGTGAATGTCAGTGCTACCACGCCAAAACTTGATGAAAAAAAATTACTCCCGAGTTGACTCCTTTAACCCAAATCTGAGTTGACTTTTTTTTCAAGCCAAATCTAAGTTTACTGATTTTTAAACCCAAATTTTGAGTTGGCCCTTTTTTCACTAATTATGTTAGTTGGCTCTGTCTTTAACCAAGCCGTCGATATTCTCACGGTAAACTATCGGTTTCTATTTTACCGTAGTTGTTGCTGCCCTTATAGTTCCGATCACGGATACGCAACTACCTTTAAACGAATGGGGCAAGGTTTTTAGCCATTCTGGAGTTGCTAAAAGGCTGATCAATGGATGACAATGCTGTCCATAGCAGCAGTGCATACGTAAGAATCACCCTCTTTACTTGCATCTCCTCTCTCACTCCCTTCTCTTGACCATCGCACTGTACATACGTCAGCTTGCATTGCTACTGAGTACCTTTTTTTATCGATACTGTTAGTCACTTGTGTCCTGCGAGGCACTTTGTAACCTTTCTTTTATAAAGAATAAAAACTACTTTACTGTTGACAAGCAAGGATCTTTTTTTCTAGTCCTTGTCTTTTTCCTGAACACGAAAGCAGTAAGATTACTTAACAATTAGCTCTGATATCGAGCCATTAAAACCATGATTCCCACTCTTACTCCGAAGTATACACAGTTTACCAAACTGTTACCGCTGCTGTCAGAAGTGTCTGTGAATAATAAAAAAGAAAATAATAGAAATGGAAATAAGTACACTCACCTTTATTTACGAATCTATCAAATAAATGATTAAGCCAGAAAGTGAGTTTGATCTTTTACTAGCTAGGTACATAAAAGAAATCTATAGCTCGGCAAAGAAGATGCAAGTTTCAGCTTACACTAAGCCGTAACTTTTACTGGAGGAGCGATTAGCTCATGTTAACAGTAAGATGGCAGAAACACATGCTCACGAGTTTGAGACTCGGTCTTTACTCACTTGGCTCGCACCTCTGAGAAACTTGTTTCTTAAGTGCGTATTACCAACTGTGGCCAAATGGTTCGGAAGCCATGTAAAATAAGGTCCCCTTTGCTGTGTAAGTGATTAATGTCACAATTAAATCTGAGGCGGTTTTTTACTATGCCAATGACGATAGCATGTAAATGCATAGTAACACAGCATTGCAGAGCCTATAGGGCATAGTTCTCAAAAAATGGCTGTAAAATATTCAAAAAAAAAAGTCTACCGTTCCAGGTAAAAATAAGAACTGTCACATAGTGAACAGCAAAATAGCAGAAACAAACACAATTAAAAAATCCACCGTACGTAAAGTAACTGCTGTTTGTGAAACCTCAAGGCATTTTCAGCATGAGTTGCGGACCTCGGTCACGCGGTGGCTCACAAATTACGCAGAAAAGTTTATGAAGTAAAAATCTGGAAAAAAAAAGATAACAGCCAACAATCTAATAGAATGAAGCAGCTTCGGTTTAGCCACTAAAAAATTGGCACTTCCTACATCCAGCTTAGTCTCCTATATGCGTCAAGGGAAGGAAAGGTAATTCAGTGACTTATGCCCTTCCCTAGTCTTTTACATTCAGATTTTACAAATTTCAGCCATAACTAATATTAACGTTAAAACATTAATATTTACTAACGTTGGGCACTGCTTGTTGATTTAGTCAAGCCTATTCCAAAAAAAACAACATAAAAATCGCATAAAATTTCAATTAGATGTTTAAATAAACGGTTGGTACGTAACAATAGATAAAATGGGTAGAAGAAGTTAGGTAAACTAAGCAGCAGCAGTAGCGGCTGTGGCTACAATATTCATTATTATAATAACAGTAATAAGAAAATTAACAATAACAGTATCATTATTAATAATAATAATAAAAATATTAAAAATAATAATAACTATAATAGTTATATTAAAAAANAATAATAACAATAATAGTTATATTAAAAAAGCTGCTACCGCGAGCGTTCACCTTTTTTTCAATTATAAACATAATAACAAAAATATTAAAAATAGTAATGACAATAATAGTTATGATGAAGCAGCTGCTACCGCAAGCGTTAACCTTTTTTTAATTATAAACATAATAAGATTTAAGGCAACTTTTAGTGCAACATATTGTCGCAAAAATAATTCAAAATATTCTTTGTATTTTGGAGAATTTGCTTATCACTGCTGGTCTTCAAAGAGGAAGTCAGCTGATCGTGCCCTGGGAGTGCAAAAATACCGTTACTTATGTTAGAGCAGCAGAACCGACTTTCTCACAACGTCTCTCTGTCAGGAAGAGGGAAAAGAACCATAACTGACTTCTCTTTTCAGTTTTTCATTGTATAATGAAAAAGTAGCAAAATTTAATATTACAAAAGTAGGATATTACGGGAGATTCTCAAAATCAGTAGTGCTATCATAGGAATTAACTTGGTAAATCGGGCATCAGCCAAAATCGATTGTGAAAATCGAAAAATTCCTCACATGATTGATAATAACACTAAAATAACACTACAATAATAATAACACTATAGCAATACTACAACGCTGGATGTACCAAGGTTAACAATTTTATTATAGCTGTGGCTTACTGTAGGTCTCAGAAACTTAGACTGTATGAATTTGTTTTAATACTTTACCTATCTACTTTTTTATTTCGACTTAGAGTACATATTTTTATTTCAAATTATTAAAAGGTTTAATTCTATTTATCAGTTTTCAGGGATGAATTAAGTTAGAAGAAGCTACTTGCTGTGATGAGTACCTTTATTCATCAGCAAGTAGAAACATCAAGCGTACAGTGGCACTTGCAAATAATACAGCCTATGGAGGAGTGCTGGACACGGGTGCCATTTCCCAGGGACCCTGGGTCCTTTTCAGAACTTGAGAGGATTAGCACTTCTATAAACTGGTTGCAAGCTTGCTTAGTAATGGTATAAAATGCGATGGTCTCCCTAGTGGCTCCACCTTTAAGTAATCTAACGCAATTCTAAGGTGGGTCAAAAGCCATGTGGCATAATGGCAGGAGTTTTAGTAAATATTGGTGGTCTAATAAAAAGATCTAAGGAGTCCCACACTACCAATGTCTCTGCAGTGTGCGTTATCGTATTTTCCTTTCTTTGACAAAAAAAGCGTCATTGTTAAAAGCCCAATATATCTACTTTTTTATCATTATTAGTATTATGAAGAGGTAAATTCAGTTAACTTACATATAAGCTTAAGAACAAATTTTAAGTTTATTTTATGTTTCAAACAAAAAAAACTATAATTGATTAAATAAGCTGTGGTAAAAGTCGCAAAGATGTAAGCCTTTCTATAAACTCAAAAGATAAACGAAAAAGAATTTTTAATAAAATAAAACTTAAAGACAATACTGAAATAGCTCACGCATCTTACGGCATGGTATACATTAAATAGAATTGATAATTTCACAAAGTTACTCAAGTATACCTTTTTTTTCTAAAATTATAATTTTCATAACAAACTAAGAATTCCAGTCAAAAAGCAAAGATAATGAAAAATTCTGAAATCAATAAATTAAATACAGTATCACTGAAAAACTACAAAAATTGTTTTTAAAATTAATCATAAATTAACAAAAGAAAAAAAAATCTACCTTATAAATATTTTAAGAACAAATAACAGGTGAAATTTGAAACATTAAAAGATACTGCAATTGCCATTTGTTCAATTGAACGTGATACTTAAACAGATGATATTTTTCAAGAAGCTAGTACGGTCATATTTCCTTAATAATTAAGACAATTTTCCGCAAGGCTTGTAACATCAAAGAATTTATAAAGAAGAATAATTTAAAATAAGTACTGAAATTGCCTTACTTAGGATTTGAAACACAAAATGAAAACCATGCTTTTCTCTAGTATAATAGGATTTTATCATGAGAATCATTTAATACACCGAAAACAAATAAAAATCACTTTTATGGCAATTATAACACTAAAAAAATTTCATTTTGTAAACATGTGTTTGAATCGATGTGCTTTTTGCTAAATAATAACCAGAATAATATTGTCAAAATAACATGCACAAACGACTATAAAATTTATTTTATCTAGTTTATACATTGTCTTTAGACTTCTTGTAGATGTCTTGGAGACGTATAATCTCTACCTAAGAAATATGTTTGGATCATTTTACTTTTAAAGATGCATTTTAGATGAACAGATGTCTCCAAAACATCTACGAGAAGTATCAAGAAGATGTGTTGACTAAGTATAGACGGTCCTAGAGCATCACAGAAACCTTCTTGCATTACTTAAAAACTTAAAATATTGATTCATAACTTCATATAACAAAGAAAAAGGTTTTCTCAATGGCCTGGACTGGCAAAACATCATTACTACTACCAAAATAAACGATACGTAATGAAACTTTTTATTTACCTAAGAATTTGAATAATATTAAGAGTGCACTTTTTTATTAAAATCTAAAAAAAATTACGTTAAGTCCGTTTTATAATTCGAGATGAGGCTTCTATGATTCTGAAAGATAGATTGTTTTGAAGTAGTTGATAGGACTTTGCATGATTTATACAACATATGCACACATTTTTATATCAAAATAATTTTTGGGAGGAGACTTTTGTTACATGTTACAATAAACAATAATTAAATAATAGTTGAAACAAGAACCATTGTCATCATTTTTCGAGATATTCTTACATTTTTTAATTAAGTACAAGCATTCGTACATATTAACAGAGAACTTTCTGAATTATTGGTAGTAATTGAAAAAAGAGATAAAATTAATGATTAACTCTAAAAAATGGAAAGTCAACAGCACATGCTTAAAATATTAAGTTGAGTTAACACATTTTTATTAAATAATGTAATACTGATTTGTCAAAAAAAAAAAAATATTATTTTAAAATACCATAAGTTTGAGTCGAATAACAGGAAATACAACATTTTCTTAACAGCTTATACGAGGACTGGCCAACAAGTCTCAGGCCTGAGAGAGAGAGAGAGAAAGAGAGAGAGAGAGCACCAATAGGCCAGTTAGAAGCTAACATCGTATAGTTTTAATCTAGACAATCTTGTATCCATAGTTACAGGTACCTTAGTTAGTTTTTGAACGGCAGAATTTTTAACAAAACATTTATAGAGTTTTCAAGAAAATTAAGAATTTAGATAGCAAGCAATAATTTAATACTTTAATTTTAAAGGCTTAACATCTTAACATATTTAAAAAAATAATAAAAATCATAGTATATTGGGAAACTCCGCTACTTCATATTGAATCATTAGATGATAGGTTGCATAGTTAAAAATGGTACGTACAAGAACGAAAGGTTAGCCTCACTATGGACAAGCTATAGAGGTGGTAACTTTAAAATTGAAAAAAAATTTTTTTGTATGGTAGTGAAAGATGACAGACTGAAGTTGTTTGAAAAAGCAGAGGCTGTGAGCGTATAAAAAAAATACAGGAAATATTTTGAGTAATTTAAAGGACTTCTACAAGGTCTGTTAAAGGTAGGTGCAATATAAGGTAGGTGTGTATGTGTCTATTTCAAAACTGTCACTCGTTGGTTCTGGTAAACCAAAATTTTCACAAGACATATCATCTAATTTCAAAATTTCATTTATAATTATTAAAGTTTTATTTACTTTGTTGGTCTACATTAAAGTCTTCCATAAAATAATTTTTAAATAAGTTCCAAATTTTAAGACTCTCTAAATTTTTAGACAGAATAAACCACGCAAAAAAATTTTCTTAGTTGGGAAGGTAGCATGACGTTGCATGCTTCTTCAGAAATTTTTGAGGATCATGAAACACTTGAGAATCATGTTTAAATAATCTTAAGCTCACTGCTGCTTTTTTATATGAATTACGTAATATGTTATTATGAAATCTTAAATCTTAAAATGAAGTAGCACTTCTTACTTTATTTTAAACTAATTAAAAAAAAAACGTTCTGTATCTTCTGGTGATACAACATTAAAGTGACCAATACAAATTTTTTTTTTATTCTTACTTTTTTTCCACTTTTTTTTGCAAATGATAAACGTAATATTCTGGACTATTAACGTATTCAATTTTTCGTGCAAATTCATCTACTTTATTTAATTCGAATCAACTTGTTAAAGTTGTGATCCAATTGTTTAAATATTCATCAACGTTATTTTTATCAAAAATTAATTTTTGTTGATCTTCACTACGAACTGCTGAATGAACTACACTACGACTTCTACCACATGTAGGAAATTCTTGCAACCACCATGCGGCTTCTATAGGACTAATGGAGCGACTATTAATAAATTCTGTAATTCTATTATAAACATCAGTTGTTTTTTTATTTTCGTCAACTTTTTGTATTTTAAAAAATGCCCTATCTCTTTCTTTGTGTATGTAATTATAAATATACTTTACACTTTTTATTGATGCACAGTATGCTACATTTTTATCACATTTAAGCTTTTTTAATAAAAATGGATTGTACAGTACTACCATTGAAGTATCTACTGGTTATTTGATTACTAATTTTCATTTTGCAAATAGTATTATCTTGTCCATTATCCCATCTCTTATACTCCGATTAACCATTTGATTTCAAGACAGTATTCTTAGTAAACACCTTTCGAATTTTTTTTTTACGAAGTTTCTGATTTTTTTGAATGTATGGACTACTGTTTGTATGTGGACCACGAAGCAGATGTTTTAAGACTAGTTTTTTTAAATGTTTGTAATTCGATAGGATTTCATCAGAAATGTATTAGTCAATGTGTTTGTTTGTATGTAGTTTATGATTGGGATTTGATGTTGCAATTATATGTGCATAAGGTAAACCACGTTTTTGAAATTCTATTGTATAAACATGAGCTATTACTTTACCAAACATCTTATTTTTTATTATGTCATCCAATATAAAATCCAATATTGTTTTAAATAATCCAATGTCACGTACAGTATAAGACATACTGCGTGGGATGGGCCTCAGCTATTAGGAGAAGGAAGGAGGATGAGTGGGGGAGGAAAGAGAATAAAAAGGCCCACAGCAGTGGCCACAGGGCCACTCTAGCTCTAGAACGCTGAGACTTGAAAGAGGGTAGTCACAATAAGTAACTCAGGACCGCAAAGCGCATTCTCTTAAGGGATGGTAATAAAGTGATTGACTAAGTTAAACTGCCGTCTTGTTATTGAGCACCCCGAGCCTTCAGAATCCCATGTAACACTGACCATTAAGTTTGGAATATCATTTGGAGTAGTGTTTGGTGGAAATTTTAATAGTATCTGTTGGATTTTCTTCCATTAAGGATAACACGTCACAGTTGTGAAAAGATCTGGTCTTCCACATTTTCTCATGATGGCCATAGCATCTTGATAATGTTGCTGCATATATCTACAACTACCAATATATGTAGCAGGTAATACAAATGAATTTTCTAATTGAGCTTTGTTTTCGAAATTTTTAGATTTGTTAGATGCATATGATGATAAATGATCTAAGACACCGTAATAACTTTAAATTTGTAATTGATTTTGATTGTTTCAAAAAAAATTGTTGAGTTAGTTTTCCTGAGTACAATAATGAGCTAAAATATTTTTTACTTGGTCTATAAGATAATCAATACATGTGATGCTGTAAAATAGTGAGATTGGAATTCTTTTCATTTTTATGTCCTGTACTCTAACCCATATCACCTAAGGGCAACAATATTGGAAATACCATCGGAACCATATTATCGAAATAATTCATTCAAGTATGTATAAATTGGTGTATAAATTGGTTTATTGCTTTTTCGAATAAAATATAATTTGTAACTTTCAAATCTTTCAACATTAGAAATATGATGTTAATGTTCGTATTTTTTTGCCAATGGATTAAGGTTTCGTTTTATGCGTTTTTGTACCGCTAAAAAATCATCGTAAATATATAATTGCCCATTTAAGTGTTTTTTATTCTCACTTTAAATTTATAGCAATTGAACTCATATAGCAACTTTCCAACAAACTATTCACTGTTATGTGACAAATCTGGCGTTTAATTTTTTAATTATACACAGCCATTTTTTCATGCACTACATTTGGACTTAATGATGCGAAAGAAAAAAGGTTGTTATAATATCTTGTACATTTTCTAAAATCGTTATCATATAATAATAGTAAATTTTTAAAATCATTATCATATTGACACATATTAACATATTTAAAAAAATAATAAAAATCATAGTATATTGGGAAACTCCGCTACTTCATATTGAATCATTAGATGATAGGTTGCATAGTTAAAAATGGTACGTACAAGAACGAAAGGTTAGCCTCACTATGGACAAGCTATAGAGGTGGTAACTTTAAAATTGAAAAAAAATTTTTTTGTATGGTAGTGAAAGATGACAGACTGAAGTTGTTTGAAAAAGCAGAGGCTGTGAGCGTATAAAAAAAATACAGGAAATATTTTGAGTAATTTAAAGGACTTCTACAAGGTCTGTTAAAGGTAGGTGCAATATAAGGTAGGTGTGTATGTGTCTATTTCAAAACTGTCACTCGTTGGTTCTGGTAAACCAAAATTTTCACAAGACATATCATCTAATTTCAAAATTTCATTTATAATTATTAAAGTTTTATTTACTTTGTTGGTCTACATTAAAGTCTTCCACAANTTTTGTGAAATTTTTTAAGTTATGATTTAACATTATTATTATCGTATTCTCCAACATCATAATGTCCACAGTTAGAGTAACCACTAAAAATTAGTGTTGATTTCAAAGTAGTTAAACAATTTCCATAAACGTGTTTTATATTGGTATCATAAATAATAACTTTGATATAAATATTGTGTATATTAACAAAACTTTTAATTTTAACATCAGTACCATATGCTCTAAATTTAGACATAAAACTTAAATAATCACTGCTACCTTAAACTTGTCTATAATATTTATTTCCTATTATAAATAGTTCAAACTGGTTCTAATTCAAAGCAATATTGTTGATACTTCCATGAAGAAATTTTGTGTGTTAAATGAAAAAAAAGAGGAGTATCGAAACGAACAATTTCCATTTCCTTATATTTCAACCTTTTACTTTATTCATAAAGGAGTTTAAGAGATCAATCTGGATAAACTGTTAGTAGATAAAATACAACGAAAAAATATGTCCAGTTAAAAAAAAATATTAAAAAAAAATTTTAAGCGATAAACTGCTTAATAATGAACATATTAATTAAACAATTTACTAGATACTAAATTCTGAAATATTCTTGGAATGTAACTTTGTTATTTGAAAAACTGTTTTCTAATCATAGATGCGATGGAAAGATTCATAATATATAGATATATATACATACTTTCTTAAATGATGCATGTATTTTTGTTCGAAATTGAACTCAGTAAGATAGTGGACTGTATAATTTTATTTCGCACGCCGGATTTGGGGGAGCGTGAAAAAGGATATGATAAAAGGACACAATAATAAATGCACAACACACTTTTAAACACTTTAGCCATTTATTATAAAAAAACAATCTCTCTATTTAATTTTACTTTAACAAGTCATAATACTTGCTAACATGCAAGATAAAAAAAGGAAGAACTAATTTTTGAGTCAAACGGAGAAATTACGTGTCAATCGAAAATGTGAATCGTTTTCAATACAGAAATCTTACATAAAAACGATACACGTAAAAATTATAAACACGAGCACAAAGCGGCTTACCGAAAAGGGCGTTTGAGGCTGACTAACGATAACCGCAGCAGCAACAAGCTGCTGGACAAAGGTAAGTATAAACAGAGTCTATTGGTGTATTAATAGACGCGCGCACGATTATGATTGGCCCTTATAGGTAAGAGAATATCCTAAAGCGCGAGATTTCAAATCTCATAAACTAAATTTTCTATTTACATCAGTACAATGTTACTGATGTTGCACAATTTTTTTTTCATAAAGATCTATGAACTTCCCTCGAAAGGTTAAGTTGATAAATAATTACTCTTCTCAAATTTTTCATTCTCTTACAGTAATGGAAATATGATTTTAATTCACTAGTGACTCCTACTTGAATTAATTTTTAACATTATCAATATGGTAACCCTAAAAAATTAAATGACATTTCTCTAAACTGCTCTTGCAAAGTAGCATAAGCAATTTAATAATCACCAACTTTCACTTCTTCATTATGAATTACATAAAATTTTCAAAAAATTCTCCGTTACAAATTTATGTACAGATGATACGCATTATTGTAAAATACTGCTAAAGATTTTTTGTAAACTACAAATATAACAACTTTCCAACAGAGCCCTTGAGTTTTAAATAAAATTTACACTAATTTTTTGAATAAACCACAAAAACTCAAGTAACTCATGTTAACATTTATGAGAAGGAAAACAAAAATATGGTACTAAATATAACTTATAGTATTTATTAACTGAGAATAGTGATAAACTGGAACGGACCTCAAAAAGCTTGCCATAAAATAAACTAAAACATTGTTTTGATAGTTGGTCAAGTTTTTAAGCCATTGTGATGTAAAAGCTTGTTTGTATAGCTTACTCTTGTAAGCCTTCTGATGTAGCACCACAAGGAATGAACTCACATTATCAGATATGTATCCTTGTTACCTAGAATAATGCAGCCCCAAAATGCTTCATAGATATATGTCAGAGTTCATATCAGATTTGCCTCAGTGGCCCATTGATACAAGTGATTTTAATATGTTCTGGACTTCTAAATTTTAATTATGAAATACATAGTGTTTGTGAAGAGTATTATCTACAAAACTAACGATGTATAAAGAATGTTAAGAAAAAAAAAAAAATTCATGGAAAAAAAATGTTGTAGTATTTATCTAATGAANTTTCATACCTTTTACAAAATTTCAAGTATACAAACAGAGATTACTTTAGGTATAAAAAGACATCGATTGAAAATTCGTTTGCTCTTGACACAAGAAAACAAAGAACTACACCACCAGATTTTTGGACTCACTCATGAGTGCAGTTGGCTAGACTTTAATCGCTTTAGACACGTTTTATCGTGAGTCAGGACCCAACCCAAACAGCACATCCTTTTGACAGTCAGAGCTGTTTAGCAGTAAATTCGATGCGTTACTATCTCTGGTTTGAAATCGCAGGATGCGCAACTTTGGAGGTGATTGGTGCAATCCTACATCTATTTGCAAAAGTTATTTGAAGAGCATGTTAGCGACAAATAAAAGACATAATTTTTTTTCCAGCTGTACTTCCCAACGAAGCAATCTGCTATAGAAAATAGAACGATTTAAAAAAAAATTTTTGGCTGTTTTTAAGTTAGTAGACATTGTAAAATGTAATATACGCTAGCTAGGCTAATATGAATGGTGAACGTTAGTATTGTGCGAATGAGACTTCCAAACGTAACGAAAATGACATCAGTAGTAAATACAATGGAATCTAGAGTCATAACTACAAGTATTGCCGGCAGGAGAACACTTTTTACATCTGATTTTTAGTACGTAAAAGTACGTAAAGCAGAAGAAACAGTCTAATTTCTTTAAAGATCAGAAAAGTTGAGTTTTGATACCTGCAATTACAGTGACACGTCAAACTATATTTTTACCTTACTGTACAGTAGAAATATCAAGAAAAACTATTTTAATTTATAATAGTTGGTTTTTTAGTTAAACAAATTCACTTTTCAGTATTAACATCCCTACGTCATCTAATTTTATTTTCAATACAAAATTATTAATGTCTTCATGGTAGATGTTGCATTGAATTTTAATTCCATCATTCTTGTTAACTATAAACTTGAAAACTTGACAATCATTTCTATTCTCTTTGTTGAAATATGTATTTTCTTTGATTATTTCTTCCACATATGATACGTTTGTTCTACAATACCATGAATTCATAAGATATTAAGTTGTTGTTATCTCTTAATTCTGTGAATTCTTATTATCTGTGAGTTTGAGAAGAAACCAAATTAAAGAAAAGACTTAAATATCACACATTTTGGTATACTTGTGATAAAAAAGTAACCAAAAGCAGGATTTTTCTAAATTAATTCTATCTCTTGAATTATACAAAAAATATATAAGTTTGTATAAATGATATATATGTATATAAATCAATGGATTAATCAGTATCTGTGTACAAAAAATACGGCCACTTTTCTCTCTCATACTTTAATTTAACAACTAAAGTTAATTTAGGGCATCTCACTTTTTTTTTAATTTTAATGTAGACTTGTAAGCATAATACATTGAATTCAATTATTTTACTTACGCTGATTTATCACCAATTTTTATCTTATTTTTCAAAACTCTGTTGTTGATAGTGGTATGGTCTTCATTTTTTTTTTTGACACTTTCTGAGTAATTATTTTTGTTTCTTTTATTACAAGACATTTTTAATATAAAAATTTTTCAGCAAATTAATTTTCGTAAAAATGTTAAGAAACAATACACTAATGTAAAATATCAGTGAAGAACTGAAATACTGAATATATGATAAAATTTGGTGGTTAAACATTCATTCAAATAAGCATAAAGTAAGTAGGTAATCTTTTTTTTTATCAAGTCAAACAAAGACAAAAGTATAAAAATATTCTCAATCATTAATGAGTATTCGAATAGAATCTTTGCGTAAAAAATTAAAAACAAACAATTGTTATGTGATAAATCAATAAATTTTACTGTTCTTAATTTAAATGTAAATTATTAATAACGTTGTTATTACAATCATAAATTTATTTCTTGCTAAAATATATTTTTTTCTTGTTTTTTTTTCATAGTTGCGGATTTTAAACTTAGCTTACATACATCTTCAGTTAAATTCTCAACATAACATTCGTCACATTTTAAATTTATTAAGTAATCCATGTACTTTTCTTCGTACTCAAAATAATCTGGAAATAGTTAAAATATGTATACGAATTGTATGTTAGTAAATAAGTAAGAACTAATAATTTACAACAATTACCATTTATTTCCTCTTATTCACGTGAATTTTTGTCTATTTTATTGTCCATATCTTTTTTTAAATAATTTCTTTCTCACGAATATTGAACAAACATGTATCAAATACTTCTTTTTTATGGAACCATGAATTCTGTTGTGTTTTTCTTGTTTTCAAGTATAATTTTTTTTTTCCTATATTCACACATGTTGTTAAATAATTTATATATGCGCGTACAATACTCGATAAAAGGTTAGTTTTTAGTTGTAAGTGATATTGAAAAATTTAATTAGAAGCTGAAATTTACTTATTGTACTTTATTATAACGTCAAATCATAAATGTTTACAAGTATATAATGGCTGAAAGGTATTTTAATATATTGAACTAAGTTGATTAGGTAACTTACTAATTTAAAGTTTTTAGTTCAGATTTTGGAATATCCATACATGTGATGTTTATTATACAAATTTTTTCACGTCAAACTTTTTAAATCAACATAAAGAACTTCATAAGAAAATTAATTTTAATAGCAAAAAATGTAAAGTAGCAATAAAAAACAAAAATTATCATGTGAAATATATAGAAGAATATCTAAAAGAAAGAAATAAAATTTGTTTAGTATGTCATTAGACATGTATTAGACAAACACATTTAAATAGACACATATTGTCACATCAAGAAGATTTTCAGAAAAAAATTTGTCACATTTGTAAAAAAGGTTATACAAGATCTGATATATTAAAAAGATATACAAAAATACATCGAAATAAGTTTTACAAATTCATCTTTTCTAATTATTATCCATATTAATCGTATTTTCGCACAGTTGTACGTACAATTTCCAATAACAGCAACTACCAACTTCTTATGATATTAAATTCACGAACACCATGCATTAGGTATATAAGCTAGGTTGGATAGATTAGATAAACTAACTAGAAGTATTTTCTTTATGGAAAGACGTTTGTGATAGAAGAAAAAAATAACATCTCTACACCTATTCATAAAATGATCAGTTATTATTTAACTTAGTATAATAAGGTATGTTTTTTCATACCTTTTACAAAATTTCAAGTATACAAACAGAGATTACTTTAGGTATAAAAAGACATCGATTGAAAATTCGTTTGCTCTTGACACAAGAAAACAAAGAACTACACCACCAGATTTTTGGACTCACTCATGAGTGCAGTTGGCTAGACTTTAATCGCTTTAGACACGTTTTATCGTGAGTCAGGACCCAACCCAAACAGCACATCCTTTTGACAGTCAGAGCTGTTTAGCAGTAAATTCGATGCGTTACTATCTCTGGTTTGAAATCGCAGGATGCGCAACTTTGGAGGTGATTGGTGCAATCCTACATCTATTTGCAAAAGTTATTTGAAGAGCATGTTAGCGACAAATAAAAGACATAATTTTTTTTCCAGCTGTACTTCCCAACGAAGCAATCTGCTATAGAAAATAGAACGATTTAAAAAAAAATTTTTGGCTGTTTTTAAGTTAGTAGACATTGTAAAATGTAATATACGCTAGCTAGGCTAATATGAATGGTGAACGTTAGTATTGTGCGAATGAGACTTCCAAACGTAACGAAAATGACATCAGTAGTAAATACAATGGAATCTAGAGTCATAACTACAAGTATTGCCGGCAGGAGAACACTTTTTACATCTGATTTTTAGTACGTAAAAGTACGTAAAGCAGAAGAAACAGTCTAATTTCTTTAAAGATCAGAAAAGTTGAGTTTTGATACCTGCAATTACAGTGACACGTCAAACTATATTTTTACCTTACTGTACAGTAGAAATATCAAGAAAAACTATTTTAATTTATAATAGTTGGTTTTTTAGTTAAACAAATTCACTTTTCAGTATTAACCCTACTTACCAAAAAAATATTTAGCTGCATTCCTATCTGACTCAAAACCAGTTGCCAATAGATTGAATTTACTGCACTTCAGAAATTCCAAGTTGTAAGTGCAATATTCATACTTTTTTTTCAATACAATAAGAAAAAATATTAACACTGTGAATCTGATAACGTAACTTGATGCTGTTCCAGCAACCTGCAAGGAGCAACTGGTGTCAAGACAAATCACTTTAATCTGAGCATGGATTAAAGAAAAAAAAAAAAAAAAAAAAACAGATAGACTGAGCTAAAAAATAATAATTTTTTAAAATTTTTTGTACAGTATCTTGTAATAACAATTTGTAACAGTACCTTGAAACGATGACCAGCTTCACAAGTGTGACGAGAATTTTTCAGCCGATAAACAACCGCCTGGATCCTGTTAAAAGGATTCTTTCACGTACGTCACTTTCTAGTCCCTACACACTGGGTTTCTCTCCTCCAGGAGGTCTGCTACAGCTGTCCGGTCCAGGAACGCCAAACACTCTTAAAAGGAAATTGAAAAGGGGGTACTAATTAAGAATAAACACAATCACTGACATCAATTTGACAGCACGCTTACGCTATTTACTCGTCCTCTATACACTCTCGAATATTACACACTTTCTGTCTCTTTTTACTATAAATATGAGCATTAATACACGGTGCCTTCAAGGTCATTACGCCACTCGATATATGTGTTCCAGTTGTCCTCACTGTTGAACTTCTCCTTGGCTCGGCTGTCGAAGGCCCGCACCTACCTCACATACACACGAATATACCCAAACGCATCATGTCATGCACACCTTGTAACGGTCACCATCCTCGCACGCATCACTAACCCGAAAAATCTTGCACAAACTCATGCGTCTCTAATATTCATCCTATCCCCGCATGTACTGACTCACTCGTTCGCTCAGATCACCCAGATACCTCTATCTCCGTACCTGACTCTAGTATTCTATCCTCAGTACCTTTATAATATCCTTACGATCACGCTGCGCTACCTGGGGCTCGTCTAAGTCTCGGTAGTGGCTCGGTCACACCGCTAGCTTCTGATACATTTACGAGCACAGTTGAGGATATCATTTCTCAATCCTGGCCAATAAAATCGGTTTCTTATTTTCTGGTAAGTTTGATTCATTCCCTTGTATCTTCCAACCAGGCAATCATGTAATGTTGGTATTATTTCAGTACGCTTTTAAATTTTTGGAAAATCAACATTCCGGCGGTGATTTTTATAGGTGTCTCCTCAAATATTTTGAATAATAATTCAAATTTAAGTCCGTGTGTCAATTTCTTTGTGAGATTTCCCTTTTTCAAAATTCGGAACGTTTTTGAGCTTCGTCTTATTAATATCTTCTCAAGAATTTAAAAAGCTTTCTAAAATTTTTTTTAGTTATCAGATCATTAAACATTTTACTAATGAACATTGACAATATGTTTATGTGTATATATTTAGTCCACCGTAGAGTGTCACTCATGTTTAGCCTACTTTCGGTTATTTTGATTTGAAATACTTCAAGTCCAGTGAACCTATCGCTTTCAATAGTCTTAAGACAAACTTGACTGGCTAGCACTTCTACCGAATGAAATGTAAAAAATTGTCTTTTTTGTCCTTGAAACAATGTCTAATACTGAACACGATATTTATTAGCTTTGACCTACTTTGGGAATCATCAATATTGCTGTTATTATAACTAGAACTCATGTTTACTTTTTCATGTTATTTTTCGTATCAATTTATTAGTTAAAAAAGGTATACAAGTCTGATAGCAGCATTAAGTCAGGTGCAGCGCTTTGATTCATTAGTTATACCTCATTACGATTAATTGAAATTGTGTTATTTTCATCAAAGTTCTCGGGAATTTCTTCAGTTATCTGTTCTATGTTGGATTTTCGGGACTATCTGTCGGTTATCGTCAGTGTCCGTATACTTTAGCTGAAGGGGTTTCCATCTCGAATACGTACAGTAATTAACAATTTTTTGTTCACAGTATAGTGTTATAAGATTTTGTCTTCATCAAATATAGGTTCAAAATCCTTTCTACACCTGAATATGTTAGCAATTTTTTTATCTTATACAGAGTCTTTAAAATTTTTAGGCATAAGTGTCTTTTTAGTTAATATTTTTTAAATTTTAGGGTCCAGTTCCTCTTTATCAAAAAATCCAAATACTAATAAAAAGTCTGCATTAACTTGTTCATGTTTCCCGTCGTTGTTAGCTTTGTCAAAATATTTTCAAAGACTGTGATTAAATTTCTCTGTTAAATTATGTACTTCCTTGCGCGTAAGTTCATTCATTTTACTTTTCATAGGTTTCGAGTTATATTTAAAAACATTATCACTCAAGTCTTCGCTTAGAAAAGTAGATTTTGGTATTATACGTGTGATTTCTGTGTTAATATAACTAGCGTAGGATGTTGTGACTATTAATGCTTAAAAAATCTTTTGTAATATGCTAGAATTATTTTATGTATTTTTATTGACGTTTCTGAATATACTTGGTCAAAATGCGGATGATGTCTGTGACTGTGGAAATATTTTTGTTTGAGTCCTTTGAGCAATCACACTATGATCTGATTGTACCTGTTTCCGATTTGTTTTTTTAACTAAGGGTTTGTCCAGAGCTACTGAAAAATTCAGTAATATCTTTTCCTGATTTTTTCACACTTTAAGTTTTTGTTATTTCTACAACCTTCTTCAGGGTTGTTGGCGATGTTTCAGGTTTGGTAGTCATTATCTTAGATATTCCTACTGTTTCTTTTCTCTTTTTCTATGACTTGGTAACTGTGTTTTCCTATTATCCTTTATTCTATTTCGATCCATCATCATCGATTTTTATAATGATAACTTGTTAATTATATTATTTTCTGCTGTAACGGTGGCCCAGAATTAGGCCATCTCAGGTAGTATAAGCGATTTAGAACAAATACGTAAAAAGAAAAGGTAGAAAACAGGGAAGGTGAAAGAGGAGAAAAAGAGGAAAAGCCGAGACAGCGGTAAATTGACTTGGGCAAGCAAGCACGCAAAAAGCGATAACTTTTGTCAACGAATTTGGTTTGCACTTTTGGTGTTAATTTCGTTTTCTTCGAATACCTGGTGTATTTTTTTTTGGTTTCCTCTGCCACAAAGGTGTGCTTCTGGAGTGTACTATTGTCTCCTACTGGTCTTAGGATAATGAGGATACAAATCCCTCGAGAGATGTAAGATCTTGCTCTGGGAGGTCGAATTTGAGCTAACACTGGGATAAACGTTGCTAAGCACCCAAATAGACCTGACGACCTTTGAGCCATTTTTTTTATTCGTGAAATAGTTTATTTCAAATTTATTAAAAGATCCTGAAAGATAGGTAATAGGATAGTTAAAACCTTTTTTTTTCTCAACTCAATACGGCTTTAGTAGCGTAGTCAGATGCATCTGTTGTTAACTTAAAAAAATTACTCAAGTCAGGAAACTCTAATATCGGCTTTCGACATAGATAGTCTTTTGGTAACTGAAAATGATTTACTTGTTCTTTAGCCCATTCAAATTTTTCTCCCTTTTCAATAAATCTGACAGTGATTTTGCTGTTTTCAAAAAATCTATAATGTTGTCGCTTTAGTATCCTGCTAATCCTAAAAATTGTCTGTTATTTCTAATATTTGTTGGTTGGGAAAATTATGTAACAGATTGTATCTTTTTAGGGTCTGCTTCAATTCCTCATTCACTTACAATATGCCCAAGAAATATAACTTCTCTTCTATAATACTGTCTAGGTACAATAGGATTTCCATATTAAGTAAACCTCTTAATATTGAAACCATTAATTGCTAGAAGGTAGCTAGTACATTTTTTTAAATCTTCTGGCATGCAGCTACATTGGTAATGTCCATGTGGTATTGTAAAAGCAATTTTAGATTTATTTTGTTAAGCCATCGGTATTTGTTAAAATCTGCTTGCTAAGTCTAACACTAACAAGTATGCAGACCCATTTACCAGATCTACAATATCAGATATTTTTGGTAACGAGTAAACATCACTATTAAGTTTTTTTATTTAAATTTCTAAAATCAGTCACAATCCTACATCTTAGATTTCCTTGACTATCTAGTTTTATTGATACGATCTAAAGAAAAGAATTGTATGGTGATGACGAAGGTTCAATAATTTCATCAGTAAGCAAAATCATCAAGAATAATAATACGAAATAGCTGCAAGTTTTACCACTGGCCCTTTTAAGGGCCATTATAAGTTTTTACATTCCCTACTTGACCATCAATCTCATCGGTTCTTTTGAAGGCCACTTAAGTTTAAACAACCTTGCCAACAGATACATTTTTACTATCATTTCTAAAAACGATTTGTCAACTAAAAGACTATGTAAAGCTTGCCACTATTAAACCAAGTCAGTCATTCACTAAAAGAAGTTACGAATAGAGTTGTTCATCACAAGGTTAGAAACCCCAGTGACCAACGACCCTATGTTACCCTCTTAACTTTAAGCATTCAACCAGAAATCACACCGATCTTTTTCAAAGTCTGCGCTGGGAGAACCTAACAGCTATAAAGGAAAAATAAACTTGAGTCAACGGGAGAGTCTCCAATGAGCAAGCATCATGAACCAATCTCTCCATCTTAGATCACCAAAACAACTGAGTCTGAAAAAAAAACGTGCTTTAGACACCAACGTTTTCGACGTAATACTAGGAGACGTTGGAAGAGAGCCCTAAAACTAGTTCCGAAACTTTAAGAGTCATAGTTTTTCTTCTAATTAGTGTAAAGCTGCAATAACAGTCCAAAAAAGATCTCAAGTCAAGAAAGAGTTTACTTAAGAAGCTCACCGGTCATTTTCAAGATCATTAGACGTCAAACTACCTTGCCAAAAAATATATTACAACCTAATAAAAATAAAAAAAATAGCCTTTAAGGCTCACAAGAGTCTCAACTATGCCATAAGTCACAAAAAGTCGAATTGGAAAAAAAAACTTAATATGCATGTAAGGAATACAATTTTAGGCATCAAGAAAATGACGCTACTTATTTATAGAGATTAAAGCAGCATCAAAAGCGATAAATAAAGAATTTATTTAGTAAAAGATAAGCTTTTCACTATAGACCTCATAGTAATCTCTTAAATCTTCCAGATTTTTAAAAAGGTAGAATATGTGTTTGTATTTTTGTTGCAATACAAAACGTAGAGGTTAAGCTCCAAGACTTTGTTGCTCTGTTAACAAAGTTGTGAGATAAGAGAAAAAAATTTTTCAATTATATATTTTTTGTGAGCTTCGAATCTTTACAGCTTCAAGTAATAGCCATGCTTATAGATTATACGGGAGAGACTGCAAATCAAGAGCCTTTCAAGGCCAACGATTATTTTATGGCATAAGAAATACACAGTACTTTTTAGCAGTATTATATTTTTTTCGCTTTTTAAAGCTTTTTACTTGACCAAATAAACTGTATGGATTCTGAGCAAATCTGGTTTTAATAGGAAGATTTTAGTTCTGAAAAGTATTAGAAATACATGAAAGATTTTTAACGGAAAACGTTTCACATTACATGTCAACTCCCTACGGTGTCTATTTAGTGAGTCTCCGGCAGAGCCGAGGGTCACACAGTGGGCGAATTCGAATTTTATTGTATCAAAATCGTAAATCTCAAAACAGGATAAAGATATCACTATGATTTTATTTTAATCTTACAGGTAATTGGACTAGGTATACAGGAAAACTATAGGCAATCGCGTTATAGTGTTATAAACAATTAAAATTCATCATAAACATTAAATAAATTAAGTTCTTTATAAAATTCCTGTTTTCAATACAATTTCCTCGAAATATATCACAAGTGGGTTTTTGGGGTCACTGATCACGATTCTAAGGTTAGTTTTTTTGTAAATTCAAAATGGCCGATCCAATATGGCAGTAAAAAACCGGGAATATTATAAAAATTTGAATTTAATTGTCAAAGTTGTTATTAATAGGCTTTTGGGGTCTCTGATTACGAATCTGAGGTTAGTTTTTTGTAAATTAAAAATGGCCGATCAAATATGGTGGACAAAAATCGGGAATATCATAAAAATTTGAATTGAATTGTTGAAGTTGTGTTTGTTTAAGTTACTTATACCAAATTTAAGATAAAACTTGAAATGAAAAAAATGGTTGATTCAATATGGCCGACAAAATTATGCATTTTTCTGAATGAAAAAAAAAATTTTTTTTTTATTAATAAATGTCTGTAATGAAATATGTTCACATGCTATAATCTCCTATACTGGCATATACGTATTGTCTAAGCTAGGGCTTGCGTAACATGAGTTGTATGCATGAAATTCAAAATGTCCAATCCAATATGGCGGACAAAAATGTTTATATAAAATGTCTAAATATATAACTGGTTTGTAACTACATTCAAAGTTTTTTTTTTAATTGCTTATAGCGAATTTGAGGTCTGATCCATGTGTTACCATACATACGATTTAATATGGCCAAAACAATCGTAACATTGTTTGAATTTTAATACAAAAATTCAGGTTAAAGAAATGGAAGAATTAGTGTAAGTTAAATGTTGTATGACTTGTCATTTCTTCAGATAACAAAATTAAAGAAACTTCTGTCCAAGCCATACAAATTTTTTTCTGTTTTTAACAAAAAAATGAATAATTACTGTATCGTACGAAAATTCCATTATTGAAATTATTAATAATTTCATGAAAAATTTTTGTTTCATTCGTATACACATAACAAACAGATCCTTAAAATTTGTTTCAAAATTCTTTACACATTCATTTTTCTTGATATCTTTTCTTTTTATCGTATCATTTGGTTACAGTTATCTATAATTTTAATAAGATTTTTCTTGAAGCTTTCACGGCTTAGTGGATAGCGTGATAGCCTCATAGCCGGAGATGATTGAAGTATAGTGG
>NW_019381717.1:892982-907570 GCF_000648655.2 Copidosoma floridanum
AAAGAGCCCCCCGCACAATTGTGCCTGTCCCTCTACAGACCCCCCACAGGCCCCTACACCCTTTTTTTTACAGCATGTCATGTATACTTGTTAAATGATAAAACATTAATACGTGACTTTCAATTTATTACCATAAATATTGCCCATTTATCTATAAAAATTATCAAGTAAGGTCAATTATTTATGTAAATATCTCTTTCCAATCTCTAAACAATATTTTTTGTTTCATACTTCTTTCTACTTAAACAAATAAATTATTTTTATTCTTGCATACTAATGCAAACACATAAAAATTACCATAAGAAGATAAAGGTTTTGTTAATTATAAATCTACATAATCGGAACTTTGATCTTTAGATTTGTTGATTGTCATAGTGAATGCCTCAGTGAATAAGAATTGCTCACGATACAAAATAAAAGGTAATGTTGAGACGTTTTCTGTGTTAAACGCTACTTTTCAAGAGTGGACTTTATTTCCAATTATTTTATTAGTTAAGACTTCTTCTATGTTATACTATTCTTAATTATGTTTTCTTACGCTGTGCGTCTGATGTAGTTAAATTCCTAAGTAGAATCACTGTTCTACTAATTTTTAGGTTAAGTTCTTGAGTTGACAATCCTTTGAGAAAATTATGCAACAATTCTAACGTAAATTTTATAGAAACATAATTGTCCGATGTATCGAGACCTTTACAAGTTGCGTTATTGATGATATAATAAATTTTAGTTTCATCAGTTATTATTTATTTTGAGAAATAATTTAACTAATGAGAGTTTTATGTACATGAGTTTTTACCGGCACTGCCGGACTATCTATAAAGAAAATTTTATTTTTTCGTTAACAAATAGCATAAAATATTTTTTTGTGGTCATTAATCAAACTTATATACATTAAGTTAGCCTTTATTCACTCAAAAGTATTTCTTTATCTAGATCTTTCTTTTTCTTACTTTTTTTTTCACAGATCCCTTATGCCACAAAATAGTCTCAGAGACAATGTCACTTATCCGACGAAAACTACTATTTCTTATCATGGGTACACAGTGCAAATGCCGCTTTGCACCCTCGGGTCACATTTGGCGCCGTTGTAATCACTTTGAGTCCACGGGCAGAAAAATTTTTTGCACCCTCCGAGTCCAAAGTACTTTTCTTTCCTAAAGCCTAAAGTGATTTATTGGGCGCAAAATGTGCCTACGGGCGCAAAATTGCTTTTTGCGCCCTAGGTCAGAAAAACATTATACGCGACTCGGGCACCAACCTACAACAAGCGCGCACTTCGGGCGCTCATGTTTGTACTTCGTGCCCTAGTGACGTAATGTATCATTTCCGACCTCAGGCGTTTTTGAGGGTCGGGTGTGCTCTCGGTAGGAAAAATAGGATTCTATATACGAACTAATTATATACGAACATTGTTTTGTATGAGGTCCACGGAGCATGCGTTTGATTACTAATTTTGTAAGTTTCGTATCACTAGAAGAAATTTCAGCTGAATTAATCACATCAATTTATTAAGGTGTAATAATTTTTTTATCAGGATGCAGCGTTATTTAATGGTGTGCATTAAGTGGACCACGTTTGCGGAATTTCATAGTATAGACGTAAGCTAATACTTTACTAAATAAATAATTTTTAATGATGTCATCTAAAAGTGACATTTATTTAAAAAAAAATAATATAACAATTTTATTTAGGGAATCATTTTGTCTCGTAATTTCTAAAAACTTTGATAAAATCAATTTTACTTTTTAGATTTAGATTGAAATGTTACTGCAATAAATGAATCTGGTGTACCAAATTTTTTTCATCATCAACATTACAACTTAAAAATAACTCTACGTATATCTTCGACTTTCCAGTAGATAGAACTTTCAACAGATTTCTGTTTTTTTTTTCGTCCTGAAATTTTTTAAAATGTTCAATGCGCTATTATCAATAACTTTAAATGAACCTGGATAGCATTAAGTTCTTGAATTTTTTTGTTTGCACCTCAGATAACTTAAACGGTGATGTTCAATCATCATGAAAGAATAAAGAAGAAATGAATGTGTCAAGCATTTCCTACATAAAAATAGATTGAAATTTATGTTATTTGGTCCAAACAATGGCCTGTTAGGATAATGTTGTATAATAGTGAGTTTTTTGCTCTTGTTTAAGTAATTTTCTTCATAATAATGGAAAAAATAATGGAAGCACCAAAGAATCGACAAAATAAGATAATTTATACATAGTTGCTAAACACTTCCTTATAATACAACGAAATATGTGGGCCAGTTCACAAGAAAGATTGTATCAAAATGTAAAAATTTTTACGTTTAATGAAATTTTAATAAATATGTGATACATGTTTTTGTAAATTATTACAGATTCATATGAATGTAATAATTCTAAAAAAAGTCAACGTAATATAAAATTTATAGTTAAGGAAAATTAAATTCGTAATTTATAGGGATAGCGTAAGAACTAATTTTCAAAATAACTTACATAGTTCATGAACTATAAATTTATTTAAACAATTGTTTTCAACATTATTTGTGATAATAAACCTAATTTATCTGCTTTATGGACGGTGTAATAAGAATAAATATTGTATGCGTATAATAATTGTACCTAAAAATTTAAAAATATATTTAAAAAGTGAAAGTAAATATTTTCAAAATTATTTATTAAAAACCTGAAGTAGAATATACGTAAACTTTATGTCTTGCATGTCAGACACGACTAATCCACAAGGCGCCAGAGCAAAAAGTGTTATTTAAATAACAGAATTTAATTTTCACATTATTTCGTTATCATATCGGACTTAGTATCAATATGCTTACTATAAATTAAATCTAACAAAAGCTTTTTAAGCCTTTTGAAAATTTTTCTTGATATTTAGTCTTAACCGTATGTGTAAATTGTATGAAAAAAGTTATAGCTGAGAAACTAATTTTTTTGTCTCAGAACGTTGTACTAAAAATACTGTCAAAATTTTTTTTTTAACGAAACTTGTGTCAACGTTAATCAATAGCTTAGACGTTGAAGTTAAAGTTACGAAAAAAATTCAAGTTTATTTAGATCATTATTACTTGTGTTAGTCAAAAAACTTGATGACGTACATACATACTTTCACACATACACTATGTAACCAGCTCTGATCACCCTCATACTAGGTTAAAGATTTGTTATACACTACAAATAGACGATTCATGAGTGATTACACTTTTTTTCTCTGACGAAATCATACTTCATTCTTTTACATCAAAGTGAGTATATTAAATAACTACTAAAATGTAAACATTTTTCAAAAATGCCATTTTATAAAATTCATCAATAAAGTGATTATTATTTGTTAAAATTAAAAAACACAATCATGCAGGAAACTGAATTTCAAGAATAACTATAGATAATTATAAAACATTGAAAGATAATTCTAGAAGACTTAAGTGAATACAAAGTAATGAAGTTGTATGCAATAAAACAAAATGATAAAATTAAAACTACTCTATCAATAAAATTTTTGTATAGTAATAATTAGTAAGATAACCAAACACTAAAAAGGTACCTTTCTGAAAAATTTTTGAACTTAAAGTTACAATCTGTTTGTGGGGGGTTGGTGAACATAGCACGCAGGGGGACGAAGCCGCACCAGTATGTGTGTGGGGGAGTGGGTGTGCATGTGTGTGTATCTAAATGTGTATTAAAATGATACGAGATCAAATACATGGTTTTGTTTTCCTTGATTGTAAAGTTAAAGTTAAGATATTAATTTTTTTTGTGTTTACTTCCTTAGTTTTAGTTTGTCGTCAGGTGGCTTTTTATTCTCTTAGTTACTTTGGGTAAATCGATTTAATAATTTTAATCGCTGTCACTTCATTACAATAGTTACTAATACTTATTTGTATTTAGTTCAGATACAAAATAATTTCACAAAGAGATAAAGAATAGGAAAGAACAGTAAGTCTGCACTCGATGAGCGGTAGCGGGCTACTGACTAAACTGCCACGCTAAGAAATACACCTTTGGCGAAGTTTAAGTTGTATTATTTTATTATTCTAACTTAAATACTCAAAATAGAACTTCTTGGCTTACTTTGGTTATCTTTCAACACTTTTGAGAGCCATGAAGTGCAGAGTCAATTATTACTGGACGATTTTGCTCTTTTCTGAAAGGCTTAAAATTTCAGCGTTAGAAAGGAAAAAAAATTTTTTTTTAGAAATCACTTCCTCACAACAGTCCACACAGTGTAGTATTACGCTAGGTGAACCAACTCCAAAAAAGCAAGGTCAATTTCGTCTGCCAACAATGTTATCGTAAGTGTTTTTTGGGATGCAAACAAAAATATTTTCATTTTCTACTCAAAAAAAAGTATTTATTGCAACTGCAATGCAAGCGTACTAAAAAGTTTGACTAATAAGGTGAACAAACGGAGACGTCAAAAAACGGGCTGGGTTTCACGTTACATACTGCAAATGTGAGATTTTCAAAAATAATGAAAATATGTAGGAGTTAACAAAGAGAATGAGAGAAAGAAAGAGAGAAAAAAAGCGAAAGTTCCTAATGAAAAAAGTGAGAAATTGGTAGTTATGAATGTATTGGCATCATAGGTGAAATGAACTTGGTATAAAATTCAAAAAGTTTATTTAATAAATTGATGAAATTATCAAAAATTTTAAAAAAGTTATGAATGTAGTTTAATGTTCAAATTATGAAGTGATAGAAATATAAATGCATTTATTACATGTATGTGGAATATTTAAGTTATTCAGTTAGCTTGTAAGTCATTCTTCCATCGTCTTGCATAAGCTCAATTTAAAGCGTTTCTAATACATCTACTTGGTAAACAGACTGGTTAGGTAAACTTGGATCACCAATTTTTATTGACAAAACATAAAAAGTTGCAGGACTAAATATTGTAGACAGTAGTAAAAAATATGGATCGTACAGAGAGAGATAAATAGTGCCATTAGAAAAATACTTTTACTGTAACGTGCACTAGACAGTAAATGGTTCTCAGTTTATCGAATATTAACTTATACTAAATAATAGAATATAAAAAATATACACAACTTTGAATGTTAGAAATGTGATATCTTAAAATAATGTGATTACCTGTTATAAAAGAAGGGAAGTCAAAAGTTATTTTTGGCACAATAAACAAACGAATCACAACACAAAATGGAATAATCTCTTCATAAACGTGTTCATTGATGTGTATCTCAAAAAGTGTACAGTACTTATACTATGATCATAAAAGTCCATTATTTTACTAAGTGCACTGGTATGATACTAATTAAAAATAATATTGCTTATTAAAATGACAGACACGCGCTTACACATAGAAATTGTTTGGGAATACGAAATTGTTTGGGTAAACGAAAAAAAAAATATTTCAAGCATTAGCAATAAGTTTGCAAATACGCTACAATTTTTCTAAAATTTTCGGTGAGACTCGAGCACCACCAAGTTACAGTATATATAGGTATGTAGGTAGGTCCATAAGTTATGTACACTTTTGCCATTTTGATCCTTAACTGAGGAACGCCTAAAAAAGTTCCCACTTCGAAAATCTTGTTCCATTATTACAATAATGCGTCCCATCCTTGAGTCATTGCAGTGTGAAAAGTTAGCGAATTAATGTTTGAAGTGCTTTCATATTCACTCTATTAATTAGGTTTAGAACTCCGCAACTCCTACTTACTGTGTTCTGTTGAGGATAAAGATTTTACAGCAAAAAGTAGGCTATTGATGCAGTAAACAGGTACTATTAGGATCTTGATAAAAATGCACTACAAAAAAAGTCTAATTAAATTAAAGCTCCGACAGAACATATATTCGTTTTTTGAAAATTATGTTGATAAATGAGGAAACAAAATGTATTGGATAAGGATTTTATTGAAAGACTGAGGACTTGGTAGCCAACCTCGTACCATGTTCCGTACAAGGATGTCGATAAATCAGATGATAACGTCCACATACATTTTCTAATAAAAATACTAAACAATATTCGTGAAGATTTGCCACTCCATAAACTGAATTGAAAAGTTTGGGTGATAGTTATGTTAATAAGAAACTTAAGTATAACTGACGGTTTGTGCAACTGCACACAGTTAAATATTACTAAATCATTCAAGTACACTATTGAAGCTGGAATAGTAACTGGAGAAAAACTTGGAAATAAAGTCTTTGTGTAGAAAATAACTTTTAGTACTGTTAATACTTCTTCAATATCCTTTACACATTATACTAAAAAATTAATCTTATTTTAACCATTTGTATGACAATTAATAAATCTGAAAGGCAAAGATTACATAAAGTAGGTAGACACTTAAGAAAGCCTTCATATCCTAATGGACAGTTATACTTTACTAAGGTGTCGAACTAAAAAAAGAATACCTATACAAATTGACTGTAATTTTAAAAATTATAACATTTATTAATATTAGTAAATAAGACGATTAATTGTATGAAAAAAGTTATAGCTGAGAAACTAATTTTTTTGTCTCAGAACGTTGTACTAAAAATACTGTCAAAATTTTTTTTTTAACGAAACTTGTGTCAACGTTAATCAATAGCTTAGACGTTGAAGTTAAAGTTACGAAAAAAATTCAAGTTTATTTAGATCATTATTACTTGTGTTAGTCAAAAAACTTGATGACGTACATACATACTTTCACACATACACTATGTAACCAGCTCTGATCACCCTCATACTAGGTTAAAGATTTGTTATACACTACAAATAGACGATTCATGAGTGATTACACTTTTTTTCTCTGACGAAATCATACTTCATTCTTTTACATCAAAGTGAGTATATTAAATAACTACTAAAATGTAAACATTTTTCANTGCTTGTTTTAATGTATTGTAGAACTACTCAAATAATTATACCATAAGAGCTTTTATCACCTGGGTGCTTTGCAACCGAACCTACCTGGTTATCAAATTTAACAAACAAGCATTCTAACTAATCATACTTTTCAGATTATAAAACTTATAAAAAACTAACAAAACTAAGACAAAGTTGATATGAATTTTCTAATAGAATATTTAAATTTTATTGGAAAAGCTCAAGCACCTCACGAACTAAATTTATAAATAAATGCTCTTGTAGATATTGATGTTATTGTAATCGATGGGTAATTATTATGTCAAATTATTATTATACATTGACCTCTTCCATCCAAATTACGCTATGTATATTCTTTTACTTTATATAAATGTCGCGCTTATTTTTAGAGTGAAAATCTAAATTTTTAAAGTGGAGAAGGGTGTCCGCCGAGGCTTCGGTGGCGAAGTTGGTTAACGCACCTTCCCGGCAAGAAGGAGGCCCAGGTTCAACTCCTGGCCGAAGCGGATAACTTTTTTTCACTGCTCTGTAATTTTAATTGACAAAGTTTTTCGCACTTCAGCGATTTTCACTCTAAAAATAAGCGCAACGTTTCTATAAAGTAAAAAAATATACATAGCGCAATTTAGATGGAAGAGGTCAATATATAATAATAATTTGACATAATACTTACCTATCGATTACAATAACATCAATATCTATAATATCGGCGTTTGACCTAAGACACGCCTAAACAGAGCAGTGGAGAAGGGTGTCCACCGAGGCTACGGTGGCGAAGTTGGTTAACGCACCTTCCCGGCAAGAAGGAGGCCCAGGTTCGAGTCCTGGTCGAAGTGGATAACTTTTTTTCACTGCTCTGTAATTTTAATTGACAAAGTTTTTCGCACTCCAGCGATTTTCACTCTAAAAATAAATGCAACGTTTCTATAAAGTAAAAGAATATACATAGCGCAATTTAGATGGAAGAGGTCAATGTATAATAATAATTTTAAATAAATGCAATAGCAATAGTTACGATGATAATAAATTTATGTATTTCAGAAGAAATCAATAATAGCATAAAATTAATAAAAAGAAAAATTGTTCATGTGTAACATTNAATATACATAGCGCAATTTAGATGGAAGAGGTCAATGTATAATAATAATTTTAAATAAATGCAATAGCAATAGTTACGATGATAATAAATTTATGTATTTCAGAAGAAATCAATAATAGCATAAAATTAATAAAAAGAAAAATTGTTCATGTGTAACATTAAAGCTGCAGTAATAAAAATAAAGTTTTCATTCTCAGAATAACATTAGAAACAGAATGTTTACCATCTTTAAATTTTTTTCCTAGACAGAAAATAATTTTCCCTATAAATGGCTTTTTAAAGTAATATTTCTGTAGGCACGTTAGGCACAAGGGTAACTCAACGATTTAGGAATTTATTTTCTCAAAAAATATGTAACAAAAGTATATATTAGTTTATTCATTTTCATTCCTTAATTCAATTTCGTACAAAAAAAAAAGAGTTTTCGACGGATTTCATTTCATAACCCCTTGTATGCCAGCTGAGCACGATATCCCGTTATCCATGAGCTCTTTCTGACGTGAGAATACCATGAGCTTTTCTTATAGTGTGGTTCAAACTTATTTTTAATAAAAATATTTATTTCTTTTTTAATAATTTATTTGTTAAAAAATACAGAATCGTACATAAACATTAAAAAATTATTAGTATTTAAGAAAATATTATTACACCTTAATCATTGTATCAAGAGGTGCACATGTATAGATGGCAGCACATTTTATACAAGCACTCTATATCTTCCATACATGCCCATTTTCTCAACATCCAATATACTTAAGATTCATAATACTAAACCACATGATTTCTTTTTCAAGAAGACTTTTCGTTAAGAAATAAATAAGAATGAGAAAAATATCCTCCCCAGGTGAAGATCGAACACGCAACCTTCTGTTTACTAGACAGTTGCTCTACCAAGCATTAGAATCATGTACCTACTTTATCGAGATTAGGTAAAAAACAGCTCTAAAAATTAAGAATCAGAAACTTATCTCAACTTACGGTGCGAGTGAATGTACAGCTCCTAAGTAGCTCAAATGGTAGAGCAACTGTCTAGTAAACAGGAGGTTTGGCGTTCGATCTTAACCTGGTGAGGATATTTTTCTCATTCTTATTTATTTCTTAATAAAAAATTTTCTTGAAAAAAAAATCATGTAGTTTAGTATTATGTATCTTAAGTATATTGGATATTGAAGAAAAGGGCATGTATGGAGGATATAGAGTGCTTATATAAAAAGTGCCGCCATCTATACATGTACACCTCTTGATACAATGATTCAGATGTACCAACATTTGCTTGAATACCTATTAGTCTTATGAAATTTATAGTTTACTGACAAGCATAAGAATCATATACCTACTATTAGTATTTAATTAATACTTTTTTGCAAAATTTTGGAAAAATGTCTTTTAGTAACAGATTACTGTGTAATTATAAACCTTTATTTCATTTTTAATAATTCACAAATTAAAAAAAATAAGTATAAGTGTCTACAGACTTTTTAGTTATTTTTTAATTTTTCCAAGCAGTTTTATATTAAAAAAGTTTTTTTTATTGACAGTTTATTCATAGGAGATTCTATGATTTGATTTTTCATTCTATAAATGATTCTATGAATCAATTAATTTCTATGAGGTGTGGTACATTACGTCACTAGGGCACAAAGTACAAACATGAGCGCCTGAAGAGCGCGCTTGTTGTAGGTTGGTGCCCGAGTCTCGTATAATGTTTTTCTTACCGACGGCGCAAAGTGCAATTTTGCGCCCGTGGGCACACTTTGCGACCAGTCAATCACTTTGGGCCCTAGGGCAGAAAAGTACTTTGGACCCGGAGGGCGCAAAAAACTTTTCTGCCCATGGTCCCAAAGTGATTACAAGGGCGCAAAGTGTGACCCAAGGGCGCAAAGTGGCAGTTGCACTTTGGGCCCATGGTAAGAAATGGTAGTTTTCCTACGAGTTTGAAAAGTTTTTGTTTGCGAACTGAGAGGTTTGCGGCCCGAGCCGAAGGCGAGGTCCATAGCGAGGTTCTTAGAGGAGACTTTTCGCACGAGTTCCGGAAAACTGCTTTTTCGCCCGAGGAAGTACCAGCCTCCTAAAACCACCCGAGGGCGGAAATATAATTATAATAAGGTGTTGCTATGATTTTTTAACTAAATTAATATTGGATACTTCTTTTTTATTAAACTTAGTTCTTAACAAAAAGAAAGTTGATTTTCGATAGAACCACTTTAACAACGCACATAACATGACATGCATAGCAAAATAAAGTTCATCCTGGATTAGCTGAAGGACTTGCACTAACTTAGAGACTGTATTTTCGTTTTATCATTGAACTCCTACAAAAAAATATGTCCAAGAATGTGTTCACATTAGAAATATTTAAATGAATTAGTCAAATATTTATGTGATAGTTACTACTGTGTTGTACTATAATTATAATACTATGAGGGGGCTGTGGAAAGGGTGTAGGATATCATAAGGGGGCTTTACTCAAAAATATTAAAATTGTGAAGGAGCTAGGAAAAAGTATGGAGGGAGGTGGGGCAAAATTGCCTTAAATAACCAAGAAATTAACGTGTTTCTGCCTTAATTGAGGAGGGAGTATGGAAAGGGCTTATGCAATAAGAGCGAGGAATAAGAAAATAACAAAAACAAGAGGAGTAACAGCGAATATTCTTTTAAGAAATGTTTATGTGTTCGGGACAATCAAAGACGTATTCGCCTACAGTTTTACGTTTATTTGAGCTTTCTTTTTAAAATAACAAATCAACTTAAATTTTTTAACTTTCGAAAGCAATGCGTCAAAGTAATTTTCTACTAAGCTAACAATGCGAGTTGTACCAGAGGTGTTACGTTGCGCTTTCCACCCTCTTATCGTAAAAAAACGTCATACTTCCATGGAAGACGGTAAAAAATCGTATATGCAACACGGGACAAATGGATAGCATTAACTTTAAAGAGGAATCTGCAAACTTCAGCCGTATGGCGTAATACAATATTTACTATTACAAAACAGGCGCGTGATTCGGTAAAAAATAAGCTTTTTTTTGTCAAACTTCACTGAACTATCATAGAAAAAAACGGAATAAGCACAATTAACTGTGTCATATCAAATCTTATTTATCAAATCTATCAAATTTATCGATCTCTGTACCTATTCACACACACATGCACACTCATACGTGGCTCAACTTATGGTATAGAACCACACAGATTTTAAAAATGTATATACATATATGTTGTACGTATGTTTGAATTAAGTGTATTGTAGGTATAAATGACATAATTTTCTAACGTTATTATTCTCAAACGCAAATAATGCATACCACTTTTGCAATTGTAACTAACAAATCATTTTATTTTATTAAAAATAAATGTAAGAAATTCCTGAAAAAATTAATTGCGCAACTTGTAAACTAATAAGTCGTATTAAAACTTTTATTTTGTATGTCTTTAATTGCTGTTGCAGACGTGGATGATCACAGATCGATAAGTAGGGTCGCAAGAATATCGCTCACTGATAAACATAATTTAATCACATGATTAGGACCATACTTATTTATGAAAATGATTAGGACCATTCTTTAAACAAATCTGGCCGTAATACTATAAATTTTATAAAATGTTTTTATAAGTGTGCCCACTTTGAAGTATTACTAACTTCATTTTCTAATAATTCAAATATTCTCCAATATACATAGCGCAATTTAGATGGAAGAGGTCAATGAAAATTGTGTTGTTCATGATTGTAAACTTTATCTTTACTTAGAAGCTCTTACCAAAGTTTCAGTTTTTTATTTTCAAGTTACATAATAGCTTAGTTGTTGTGCATTAGAAAAAAGAGTTAGGTTCAATTTTGATAAAAAAAATATTTTTTCACTTATTCTCAATCTCAAAAAATCTAACAAGACAATGACATTATCTTAGTCAATGTACATATTTTACAGTTGGACCACATTTGTCATACAAGTTAATTTATGGGTTAAAAAACAGCTAACACACTTTTTGACAGTTAAAACCAATTTTATTATATCAGAAAATATAATAATAAATAAAATAGAAGAACTGAGAAAACATTACCTCTAGTCTAGCTATTTCTTCACCAATGCATTTGTTATTTTTACATACTAATGATTGAAAGTATTCAGATATTCCACGATAGGCCAACTGCTTACTAGATATCTGTAACATAAATAAAATTATGGACATAATTTAAGTATTTCATTTATAAAGTTTTTTGTAATGAAAATATCATGTATAAAGTATTAGATTTGATAAATTCAGCGAACAAGTTGATTTCAACTTATGTCAATTTTATTTCTTATTTATCAGAATATTTATGACCAAACTTCTTTTTAGACGCAGAAACAGCATAAAGTTGACTGCGCTATAATTGTGTTAAATTAGCTGTTACATCTGCAAAACTGTGAAAAAATAACGTTTTAAAATAAACGACATAGCCAATCTTCGATTTTTAATGTCACGTTTAATGAGACAATATTATAACATAAATTTCCAATCAATTGTTGTTAAAAGAATAACTAAAATAGTTTTGAAAAAAAAGGTAGATAGATAAATCTTTAATTTTTGCCACAATTAGTGCTACTTTCTTAACCAAACACATTAGACATTTTACGGTAGGTGCTTGCGAGCAACTGCAATGTGATTAAGAATATATTATAACAGTAGTTTTGCAAAATATATTCTCAAGTAATCAAAGTGTAAGACTTCAGTTTTAATTGTCGTGTTCACTTTTAATCCAAGAACACCTAGTGCTGTTAAAAAAAATATTACGGACGATATGTAGAAAGGTCAATGAATTTTATGATTCATTCAAGCTTACAAAAAATTCAAGTAAAAATCACTCTGTTGCGTTTGTTTTCTTGATACTCTTTTTCAAAGGTTAATTAATAATATTTTCATATCATCAGTAATGTGGATACAGTATACAAAACTATAGAAATAACAGTATATTTTAAATACAAACTTCATGTATATTTACAATAGTGTGAAATAAAATTATAACTGAAAAGTAAAGAACAGTAAACCACCACAAAATTTACTTTTTAACAAAAGTCAAAGGTAAGGCAAGTTTGACACGTTATAATTAATAACGTGAACTATCCATTAAGAAAAAAAAAAAAAAAAAAAAAGAATGTTCTCTACTTTATTTATGCGTTTTTTCTGTTATTGTTTATGTAAAAGTATATAACTATAAATATTTATAAATAATTGCCACAGTTTTAAATACGTCGATCATTAAATTGCATATTCCTTACATACTCAGGATGCAAAATCACGATGTCCTACATTTTATATTTCATACAACATCTTTCCGGATAAGATATCAATACTAGAGAACCTGAAAAAATTTTATGAGATACACTTTTGACTTGCAAGGTTTCAAAATTAGTTTTAAAACGTTTTTTATAGTATGGTGGAGTTTTACGTAACAAAACTTTTGAAAAAAATTTAATATTTTCTACATATTAGGTATGCTACAATCATTCTTCGTTAACTAGACATTACCTCGGTAAATTAATGTGATGAAAACAAATACAAACAATTATTCAAAGAGCTTTAAGGGTTTAGTAGTAAGCGTGCTGGCCTCCTAGCCGGAGATACTCAACAGATCATGGGTTTGAATCCCGTAGAAAGTTAACGAGATTTTTTCTCGGTCTTTTCTGATGGGATGAGTATCCAGGATGCCGAAACACCACTTACCCGAATTTTAAAACGAATAGTGGATTTTTTTTTTCTGGACCTCCAGGGGCTTCCTTTGCGAAAGAAAGCCAAAACTTGGTCAGCTCATCAGGTAAAGTCACTATAGGTTATGAAAAGATCGGTACAGCGAGTTAGATGGTTTCTTTAAAAATATCGTTCCATTACACTTGATAATAGCTGGGGTGTGCTTGAAACAATCGCTGCATCCTGTAAAAAGTACCCAGTAGGATGGATGACCGTGTCGTCTAAGGGGACCTTTGCAAGGAGCCCGTACGAAAGACTCTCATACTTGGAGAAATAGGATGGTAGTAATAACGAAAAAAAAAAAAAAAAACTAGGAAGGTATTGGGACAACAAGATACATAAAAATCCTAGAAAAGGTAAACGTTGGTACCATACTACTACGGCAGCTACTGCTGCTGCTGCTGCTGCTGCTGCTGCTGCTGCTGCTGCTACTGCTGCTACTACTACTACTACTACTACTACTACTACTACTACTACTACTACTACTACTACTGCTACTACTACTACTACTGACCTTTGTGGAGGACAGACCTTTGCAACGGTGCTGAAGACGATGAAGGCGAATTTTGACCCAGATAAGACTGACGTGTCAATCCAAAGTGTTGTCACTACAAAAAAAGGAGACATACTTATTAAGGCCAAAGGTGTAGAGAATGCTACTGCATTCTCACAGCAAATTGAAAAGTCGGTAGCCGGACAAGGTACTGTCAAAATAAGCAGCAGAAAAGTGACTTTAGAGGTCCGAGACCTGGATGCCATTGTTGAGGAAGACGAGGTCAAAAAGGCTTTCGCTAGGACTTTTGGACTTAAGAGCCAGGAGCCAGAAGTAACTCTCTCAAAGCCAAATGCCAGAGGACAGAGACTGGCTTTAATCAAGGTGGACGAAACAACTGCCAGACAAGTAGAAGAGGAAGGCAGGTTACGAGTTGGCTT
>NW_019381717.1:913902-932753 GCF_000648655.2 Copidosoma floridanum
GATTTTATATCGTACTGCAAATCATTAATCTGTTTTTGAATATCTTTAAGTTTCATTTCAAATCTAAATTTATCATCTTCAATATTCTTTTTCTCTTCGATCAAACCTCTTTTAGTTTCAATAATTTCTTCTTTTTTTATTTTTTCTGCAATAACTTTTATTTTTTCTCTAAAACCTTTGATAACATCTCTTGAATCCATTTCTGTCTGAAAATATAAGTACCTATGTGAAAAACAGTAAGGAAAATTGAAAGTGTGCATGCATCTTTTGAACTTTTATCATCAATAAAGGCTTGAATTTAATGAAAACTTAAAAGCATTAGCAACTTCTTCATAAGTAGGGTTATGTGAATCTGTTTATATTAAGTAATCGTACAACAATCATCACTGAGTCAATTGTGTGATTGAGACGGTAAATTATACTTACAGTAGCACTTTAAAACTGATTTACTGACGATTAAATCATTGTAACCAGCAAACTAAAAAAAAAATACACTCTCACAATTGGGGTACTTCGCTTGAACAGTGGGACTGAGCAAAAGGGCCGGTAATTATGGACCGTTGTAATTGCGGGCCAAAAACTGGGGTACATTCACCATAAGAACACCTTTTGATGGACCATCGAAATTTTTAATAAAATTCTATTTTTTCAATTTTTTATTGGTAATACGTCAAATCCTTAAACTATAAGCTTTCGATTCATATGAAGAACATTGCACAAAACATAATACAAAATTTTAAACCTGTATTTCAAAGTTGACGAAAAGCGCATTAACACCTGCACAACTTGACCGACTTGCTATACGCACTGCATATGACGATAATAAATACGTTGAAAAACATGCTAATTTTATGATAATCGAAAGAAAATTTATTTAATTTTTTGCTCAATGCCTTATGTTTTAATTTACTATTAACTTACAGGCTTTTAACTTGATTAACAATTATTTATTAATGGTTAATTCAGATATGAACCATTAACTGGGGTAAGGGGACCACAATTGGGTACTTTACCTCACACTATTTGTTCGGCCCGACCAGAAGTTGCCACTTTTCCTAAGTCCCACCCACAGAGACTGCTCTGGCAGTAAAGAAAGTGTCAACATGGTGATTGTGTATAGTATATCGACGTGTACGTAGAAGACTATTACAAAGTGACGTCACCCCATTTAAAATAACACGGTGTATTTCACCACAGTCTTTCGCGCACGCGTCGATATCTATATGTTAGATGAGCTGGTGTATGTAAGGCACTGAAAATGTAACTATGCAGCCTTCACAGTGGTCGTAAGCATAGATTAGTCAACCCACCGCACCTTCTTCGATTATAAGGCATGCAGCCATATGAATTATGGTTACTTAAAGCAATCTAGGCCTCATTGTCTGGCTAAACGCACTGCCAGGCCCTTACCGTCAGCCATAAAGAGACCCCACCCCACGCAAACTGGAACAACTAGAAAGTATACCTGTGTTTGTTTCGTAAGAGTGTAATGCATGTATTTAAAAAAAAAATTGTAGTTGAAAAGTTAAAAAGACCTGTCAAGGAAACCATAATACCAAGACAGCTGGGTTATTGCTACTGGCTTAGAAGAAGGTCAACCCCTGCTGGCCCTCTAAGCCGGCTAGTTTTCTATTTAGAAATTCACACAACACCCATTGAGCTCTAGTCCATAATTGCATACACCACATATCCTCTCATTTATTTTTGAAAGTTCTTTTTTTTTCGTTTTTTCTTGAGTTTTCAAAAAATTCCAGTTCCTTAATCGTAAACACTATTTCTTACGAGCCTACTGCGTCCCAAGCCAGGCACTCCCACCTACGACAAGCTCTCACAACCCCCAAAAGCTCGACTACTACTACTACAAAAACTACTACTACTACTACTACTGCTACTGCTACTTCTACTGCTACTGCTACTGCTACTGCTACTGCTACTATCCCCTCCCCCAAACAGAAATCTATTGAAGATACCTCCTTAGTTCGTGAGGACCCCTATAGGTATGCTACAGCGGACCTACTGAGAAAAGTAACGCGGCGTACAGTTGGTCCTCTTAAGGTATCCTAAATAACCGTGAACATAACTAAACTTGAAGAGTTCATATTGAATTTTGTAAGTCTAGAAGCGTACTTGTATTAAGAACCCTTGAATACCTCCTCGCATGGATTTTAATTAATACACGAATTTTTGTTTAATCTTCAAATTTTTAAAATAATTTTTTCCGTCATACTGGATCCGCCATTTTTAATTTTGATGATCTATAAGATGTTATATAACCATGTTATATAACCATGTCATGTAACCCTTTTAAGTCGGGTAAATTAAGTAATGCAAGTGCAACTGTAAATTTTTCTTCATGATTTGACGATCATCCCCTATTTTGGGGTTGATTTCACCCCTTTACACATTTTATTTGTCAAACAAAATATTTTTCTCACGATCTGCGGTCATTGATCTACAAGCTCCACGAAGAATTATCTTCATCGGTCAACTGCAACGGGAGATATTTTATTTTTGGACAAATTTCAGCGTTTTGGATCATAGTGCGCTGCCAGGTTGCCCATGCCAGTCAAAGAGAGAGACCCCGCCCCACGAACACCAAAACAACTCGTGGGTATACCTGTGTTAGTTTAGTAAGAGTGTAATGCATGTATCTGAGAAAAATGTCATAACCGCTGCACAGTGTTGGATTTCGTCATTTTTTGTATCATAATCAATAACTTTCGAATTAAACAAGATAACTCTATTTTTTTTTTTTTTTTTCTTTTTTTTTTTCTTTTTTTTTTTTTTTTTTTTTTTTTTTTTTTTTTTTCAACGCCTCTTTTCTATGTGATTTTTCAATAACTTGTTCTCTCTCCTGAATAGTTTTTTTCTTGCGAGTTATTATTTTTGTTTTCCCTTTTTTTAAAGACATGTGCACTCTTACCACAAGNTTTTTTTAGAAAAACTCGTAAAAACTCAAATTTTTCATAAATCGAGCAGTGAAGTAATGCAATGTCACAGAAAAACACAACATTTGACAATTAATACTGTCATTATCTGAGTTTTGATTTATATTCGGTACTTTTAATAGGAAAACAGTCTTCTTCGACAAGAATTATCAACATAACCTCAAAATATTCTCTTACATAACCAAATTTTCTGTTGCTACATCGTAAAATGGATTCTAACAATATGTTTTTTATTTAATTGAACTATTATAGTCAACATTTGTTATCTAAATGGCAAACATAGTCAAGGAATAGAAAAACAAGTTTCTAACCTGCAAAATCACCATGATTAAATTTCATTTTTAAACTATACGGTTAATATCGGGAAAAATTGATTCGCCGTGCGTTAATTGCATGACAATCTTCCAGTGACAATAACACTAGTTAGACAATAACCCTATAATCTAAAGTAAACTCTAGATTTAACCCACTTTTTAAAACTTTTAGGTCGAAAAGCTCTTACATTAGGAAAGCGAGAACAAATATACTTTTAACTATAATAATAGATTAATAAAACTTTCAGTAGCCTTTTTAAGTTTGAATAATCTAAATAGTTTGACAAAAGACTGTAGGTAATGTAGCGTATGTTCCAAAATCATATTAAGGTTATGTTAACAATCACAAACAATTTTTTAAATTTATTTGGTATAGTTATTAACACAGCTCGTCGCGCAGTCAACGAAAAGCAAGGAATATTCTTCAAAACAAGTATACGGCTAAATAATAAAACAGAATCGTGAATATGTTGAGGCTCGACACTCTCTTTCCCCAGTTCTGGACAATAATTATTTTATAATGCAGAGATTGAGACCTAGACAATCAGTTTAGGTGTATATTTTATTGTAGACGTGTTATATATCATTGGTCAAGAAGTAATAGATTAACAAAAAGGTACATCGGAAAGTTTATAGGTTATGTAAAATTTCGTTTTCGTGTAATGAGGTTATGTTGACAAAAGTTTTTAAACATTTAACTAGTGTTAATGTCACTGAAAAATTGTCATTCAATTAACGCATGGCAAATCAATTTTTTCCGATATTAACCGTATAGTTTAAAAATGAAACTTAATCATGGTGATTTTGCAGGTTAGAAACTTGTTTTTTTGTTTCTTGACTTTGCTTGCCATTTAGGTAACAAATGTTGACTATAATAGTTCAATAAAATAAAAAAAATATTGTTAGAATTCATTTTACGATATAGCAACAGAAAATTTGGTTATGTAAGAGAATGTTTTGAGGTTATGTTGATAATTTTGTCGAAGAAGACTGTTTCCCTCTTAGAAATACCAAATGTAACTGAAAACTCAGATAATAACAGTATTAATTGTCAAATGTTGTGTTTTTCTATGATATTGCATTACCTCATTGCTCAATTTATGAAAAGTTTGAGTTTTTACGAGTTTTTCTAAAAAGAAAAATTTTTTCAACACAATTTCTATATTTTTCCACTATTCTGTATTCAATTATCTACAATTAAAAAAAATAAATAAATAAAGTTATCTCGTTTCCTTCGAAAGTTATTGATTTTGAAACGAAAAATGACGAAATCCAACACTGTGCGCCGCTTACTTCTATACACGACGGAGTGGTATGCCATCGGTTTAAAGCCCCCTCACCCGACTTAGGCTGGGAGCAGTATGTTTTTCGAGACCCGGCCGGCCCAAGCAAGTTGCATTCTTCTCTGAAAACAGAGAGGGCTACTGCTTTGGTTAACCCTTTCCAATCATATATTTTTAGAAAAAAAGGTAGTGCTGGCTTTTGTGAGTCAGTATGACAAAAAAAAAACGATGCCAAAATAAAGAACGTCAATAAATCCGCTGGTAACTCCAATCCCACGAAAGCCCAGGTGGCTGCCGCAGGACTCGCAGATTCTAGGGGGGGAGGAAGGGAGCACAAAGACGTTACTTCTGTAGTAAGAAGAATTATGGAGGAACTGGGACGAGAGAGGGATGACTCTGCTGCAGAGTCACCTGCTTCTGATCCTGGTAAAGGATCTAAGCTTGACCTGGAGGTCGACTTTCAAAAAAAGGCTGACATCGCGTTCGAGGCACTTACAAGGGCGATGAATAACCTTAAGGCGCTTATGGTTAAGCACCCCAACATGGCAAGGACCGTAAAGAACCTTGTTGGGCTGGCGGTGACGGATGTAGGCGTCCTTCAACGTCACCAGGCTCAACTTGAGGAAGCGGAGGATCCAATGAATAGCCCAGCAATGAAGGAGAAATAGAAGGCAAAGAGGAAGCGAAGCATGGGGGAGAAACCCCAAGCCTAAAATTAATACCAGAAAAGGCCCCGAAGAAACCAAGAAGGCCTGGCTTCCAGCTACAACCAGAGGACGACGTGGCTGGCCGAACGGCCAATGAAGAAAATTGGACGGAGGTCCAAAAAAAACCCCTAATTAAGGAAAAGGCTAAAGAAAATTAGCCTCTAAGTGCAAAATTTCAGCCTTCGAAGGTCGCCAAGGACAGACGTCAGAGGGCCAGGCCTGAGGTGATAATTGTTAAGCCAGCAGTAGGCAAAAAGTATGCCGAGGTCCAGGCCCTGATGAAGAAGGTCAATGTGGTTGAGCTCGGGGCAAGCATGGGGTCAATCAGGGAGACGAGAGTAGGTAGTATTATCGTCAAGCTGAGAGACACCAAGTTCGGCTGCCACGATGCGTTTGCCGATGCGCTTAAAAACTCTGCGGCGGACACTGGCAGTGTTAGAACCCTCGCCCCGCGCTTGACTGATGAGATCAGAGATGTTGATCCTACGGTGACAGAGCAGGACGTGCAAATCGCACTTAGGGGTTACTTTGAGGAAGAGAGAGCCCCTGTCATGGCAGTGCGGATGTCGACCAGCACTGTCAGGGGGAATCGGGTTTCCTACGTTAAAGCACTTGCGTAAGATGGATCAGATAAAGCTAGGCTAGGTAAACTGCAGGATTCAGCCCAAATCCAGGGCTGAGCGCTGCTTTAGGTGACTGCACTTTGGTCACATAGGCAGTGTGGCAGACCTGACAGGACAGAAGCGTGCTGGAGGTGTGGAGAAAAGGGCTACGTAGCACGAAACTGCTCCAAAAAAGAAGTAAACTGTTTCCTGTGTGAGAATGTGGTCCCGAAGCCAGACACCAAACACGTCGCTAGGACTGCCGGGTGTTGGGTGCCACAGGCGTTTGCAGGGGCAGCTCAGTAAAAATGGCAGTGATCCTGCAGGTAAACCTTGATAGGACCGTGCTTGCACACGATCTGCTGTAACAGTTTACCTGCGCTGGGGTGTGGACTTGCTCTTTACAAATGAGCTGTCCCTCACGTTACTGGGTCGGGGCTGGTGCTGCGACAGGATTGGATGCGTAGCCGTCCTGATCCGCAGCGACGGGCTCTCCGTATCCGGCACCAGAGGCGGAGACGGTTTTGTGTGGATCAGGTGTGAGAGTGTATTCTATGTGAGTTGCTACATTTCCCCTAACATTCCAATTGGAGTTTATAAAGGGCGGCTTGCCAGACTCAAGAATTCCATTCGCGTGTGTGGAGAGAATGGTGACATAGTCCTGGCTGGCGACTTCAACTCCAAGGATATCGCTTGGGGGAAGCCGAGAACCAACTTTAGAGGGCGGGCAGTGCTAGAGATGGCTGCAAAGGCTGGATCTCATCGTCATGAACTCTGGTGGTTCAGCAACGTTCAGGCGGCCTGAAAACCGGGGCACGATCATCGATCTTACACTAATGTCCTCACAAATAGTGGCACAGGTGTCCGACTCTCAAGTCCTGAAGGACTACGCGGCCAGTTATCACCAGTATGTTCGCTTCGTAATTAACGAGGACCGTTATGAGAGCTCGCGTGAAGTAATCCAAAGGCGCATTACCGGGTGAAATGTGGCAAAACCTAATCGAGACTTGCTGCAAGAAGCTATGGTATGCGCGCCCCCTCCTGCTAATTTGAACAAGATCACAAATCCAGCGGAGGTCGAGGCTTTCATGCTGGCGCAAAAAACCTATGCTGGCGTAAACTCATCGCTAATGTGGATAAAGATACATGGAGTCTGGGCTACCAAATTGCGCTAAAAAGACTGCATGACTTGGACCCGGCGAACAGTAGGCAAAAATGCCGTTTTTTGTGTCGTAATAAAATAGCAGCTGCTGTGATAGGCCGAAAAAGATAATTTTTTTTTGGAGCTTGAAGCTCAAACACCCCAGAATGTAGGAAAACTGGTCCAAAGTAAAAAGAAAATTATTAAGAGGTTAAAAACTTCTCCCAAACGCACCACTAATCACCACAACTTTATATCATGGTCATTCAATCAGACAAACACACATTTTTAACACAAAAATCTACGTACCTATAGTTCTTTTAGGTCGCTGATCACGAATATTACGTTAGAATGTCAGAAGTCAAAATGGTGGATCATATATGGCGGCCAAAAATGTCAAATTGCTTTAAAAGTTTAAGAAAATTTGGCCATAGGGGTGTTTTAGGTCGCTAAACACGAATCTGGTATCAAAATGACGAAATTCAAAACGGCGGATCCCATATGGCGGCTGAAAAAGTCAAAATGCCTTAAAAATTCAAGAAAATTTGGCCATAGGGGTATTTTAGCTCGCTTAACACGAATCTGGTATCAAAACGACGAAATTCAAAACGGCGGATCCCATATGGTGGCTGAAAAAGTCAAAATGCTTTAAAAATGTAAGAAAATTTGGCCATAGAGGTTTCTTAGGTCGCTTAACACGAATCTGGTATCGAAATTACATATTTTAAAATAACAGATACAATATGGCGGCCAACAAACTGATACTTGTTAAAAACTAACAAGTTCTCAGCTATAAAAGTTTTTTTGGTCACTGACTACGTATCTGGCATTAGAATTGATGATAATTACAAAAATTTAAAATAGTGGATTCAACATGGCGTCCAAAAAAGTTGACACCTGTTTAAAACCAACAGAATATTAGTCCTGGTGGTTTCTTAGGTTGCTGAACACGAATTTGGCATGAGAACTGCGTCATAACTACAAAATTCGAAGTGGTGGATCCAATATGGCAGCCGAAACAGTTAAAACTTGTCAAAAAGTAAGAAAATTTAGCTTTACAGATTTTTGTAGATTCTACAACACAAATCTACCATGAAAATTACTAAATTTTAATCAGCCCATTCAACACAGCGGTGAAAAAAGTTAAGACAGAGGTTTCTTCTGTATTCTACAAATCTGACATTACAATTACAATACGAATCTGGTATCAAAATTATCAACATTGACACTGTCAGATACCGTATCATGGTTAAACAAAAAATGAAATATGTTTTAAATGTAAAAAAATCTGTCATCAAGAGTCTATTTGCTCGGCGAACACACATCTAACATATTACTCATGAATTTGAAAATAAAGTACTGGCTATAAGATTGATACATTTATAAAAGTTTATTCCACGTTTATTGCACTCGATGGTTATTATTCGGATCCCACCTATATCATGTTCAAAGCTCTTTTTACACCAAAACCAAAAGTATTTAGGCATAGTTACACTTTTTTCTCTGGTGACCCTACCTAGTATTGTCAGGTGAGATCTCAGATAATTACTAATTTCAAAATCTCCCCTGAGATGTTTTTTCAAGATTTGTGTTTTTTTTAGAATTTTTCAGCCTTTTTAAGCCTAATAAAGAAATTTTAGATTTAAAAAATTTTCCAAAATTTTTTACTTAGTAAATATTTTAACAATTAGACATAAAATTTTCTAAGTCCAAAATAAGACACTTTTGCTAAAACATATTAAAAAATGAAGGAAAAACAACTTTATTCGAAAAAATTTCTCGGGTGAGCTTGCGAAATGAGAAATCACCTGAGACCTTACTTGAGATTACTAAGTAGGGGAAAATATAAGGCACTTCCGTGGAACAGTCGAGCCTAAAAGTAGCTTTTAAAAATCTTCACAGAGTCATGAGTCATAGTACAGACACTCGACTCTGTGAGGTAACTCAGTATGGAGATCTTAAAATATTATTTAGTAATAAATTATTTAATAGTACAGATACTCGACTCTGTCAGTTTACTTATCATTAAGCGCTTAGGATATGATNTGGTAGTGGTTTTGATGGCGTTGACGGAAGGAGTATATTGTCTTTTACGGTCGTAGTCGGGACAAATAGGTAGGTGATTTGAATAGTATGACTACGACACTTGAGGTCCGTCGAGGGCATTCTTCACAGTGTATTTTTAGGGAGAGAACTATAAATGTGTGAGAGAAAAATTGTGCATGTGTACTAAGAGGGCTGCAATATCCCTCTCTTACGGACGTTTACACGTGATTCATAGGTGGTGGAAGTTAAGTTTTATCCTTTGCCAATGCTCCAATTGGCTTGAACGAATATTTTAAAAATTAAAATAAGGTGGGGAAATAAGCTACAGCTTTCGGAGTATCTGTTTTAAAGTGAATAAAAGGAGAACTGAGAGTTGAAATATTTAGTTTTTTGAAAACATCGAAATGGCTCAAACTTGTCCATCGCCTCTGTTCTGTAGTAAAATGAACTCATAGAAGTAGAGAATTTCCGAAGTGTTTTGGATAGTATGCTACCACAGGATGCTAATAATGATGATTGAGAAGCTTGCATATCACCACAACGAGTATCTACTAGCTTAATTTTCAGTATACACGAGTAAGGAGAACTGGAAACCCAGCCATCACATTCACCAACAGCGATAGTTCAATTGATCCCACCATTAACGTCTGACTGCGAAGAGAGTTTTGATGTGCTCCTTGGTAAGCCAAATTTTATTTTATAACTTTTTTTACGTATCTGTAACAAACCTCAAATAATTGTTGTACTTTTTCTATCTCCTTTAAAATCAATATTTTATTATGATGCTAACAGTACCACCCTCAAGTATTGGAGTCGTAATGTCAGCGGTAGTTGAAACCGATTTTGCAAAATCTTCTTGTCTTGCCTTGGCATCGCCATTCCAACAACAGCTTTGTTACTAGTGTCTCCTGCACCTTCCTATACGGAGAGGTTTGAGATGCTCAAAACATGCTAAGATTCTCCGCTATTTTTGGTGTGCCATATCAGAGAAAAAAAGCGTAGCTCGCAGGGTGTGCACGAATAACAAGTCACGCTGTACAGTGCTGGATAATTTATTTACTACGTTTTCGATAATATCTCAGCGTTTGTTAAGTGTTACTTTTTGAATATACAATCATACCGTTGGAGAGCGTAAGAATTGCGCTGGATGCAAAAAGTACATACGAATATCCTAGATTGATATTCTCAGATGTTACATCGATTATCTTCACAACTTACGGAGATTCGAAAGTATCATTCAGAGAGGCGAGAAACGGGGAGTCCTTGCGGCCTGCGCAGCTGGGCCCTTTTTTACTACGCACCTCCTTTTGCACTCTGCAATCTTGGAACTGTACGACTGTTATTGATTATATTTTGAAAAATGCCTGGCAAAGCTTAACTTTTTTTGTTGCCCATCTTCCTTTTGTACCAAGGTATCGATGAAAACGTTTTTTTTTCCAACATATTCAGAATATACCTTAATTTCAATTAAAAGGAGACCATGTTATTGGAGACCATGTTAAACTGTCAATATGTAACAATTTTTTCTCTCGAAAATTTCCCCTAAAAATCTGGAAAAATTCGTGTTCACTCCTTATATGCTCAAATATAACATACATTTTTTTGGCACATTTCTGCATTTTAAACTTTTTTTCCAAGCCTCCTTAAAGAGTGTCTATGTCACTCAGTCTTGTAGTAACTAGCGCATGTTACGCTTTCTTAGTGTATATATCGATAATACTTTGTTACATCCCAGTAGTCCTCCGCTGTTGCTGTAATCTCCAACGGCACACAGTAGGCAACAATGCCGGTTTTGTGTGTCAAAATAAAATAGCGGCCGCTGTGATAGAACAATCAAGATGATACTTTTTGGAGCTCGAAGCTCGAACACCTCAGAATATAGAAAAAGTAGTCCGAAGTAAGAAAAAACATTTATTGGTTAAAAACTACCCCTAAATGCACCCCTAGTCAAAATATCTTTGTAACATCACAATTATTTAATAAAATAAAAACACATTTTTTACAAAAAACTATATATCTATAGATTTGTTGGATCACTGGTCCCGAATATGACGTCAGAATTTCAAAATTCAAAATGGCAGATCTAATATGGTGGCTAAAACTATCAAAATTCGCTAAAAATTTAAGAAAATTTTTAAGAAAATAGCGGTTTCTTAGGTCGCTAAACACAAATTTAGTATCAAAATGACGAAATTTAAAATGGTGGATCCAACATGACGGCCGAAAAAGTTAAAATGCTTTAAAAATTCTTTTAAATTTGGCCATGGGGGCATTTTAGATCGCTAAACACGAATCTAGTATTAAAATCAAATAATGGCAAAAAGCGGGATCAAATATGATGGCCAAAAAACTGAGACTAGTTAGGAACTAACAAGTTCTGAGCTATAGGAGTTTTTTAGCTCACTGAACATGCATCTGGCATAAGAATTGTATTATAATTGTGAAATTTAAAATAGTGGATTTAATATGGCACCCAAAAAAGTTGACACTGGTTTAAAACCAACCGAATATAGGCCCTGGTGGTTTCTTAAGTTGCTTAATACGAATTTGATATTAGAACTGCGTCATAATTGCAAAAATTGAAAATAGCTGATCCAATTTAGCAGCCAAAACAGTTTAAACTTGTCAAAAAGTATGAAAATTTAGCCTTACAGATTTTTTTAGATTCTACAAGACAAATCTAGCAGCAGAATTACCAAATTTGAACGAGCCAATCAGACATAGCGGTGGAAAAAGTTAATATAAGTGTTCCTTTAGTCGCTAACCATAAATCTGACATTACAATTACAACATTGACAACGTTAGATACCATGTCATAGTGAAAAAAAAAAAAAATATGTTTGAAATGTAAAGAAATTAGTTATTAAGAGTCCATGTAGTCACCGAACACACATCTAGGACATTACTTATGAATTTCAAAATGGAGGACTGGCTATATGATCAATGCATCTATAAATGTTTATTTTACGTTTATTGCATTCGATAAGTATTATTCTGATTCCCCCTATATCCTGTTAAAAGCTCTTTTCCTACCAAAAACAAAAGGATTTAGGCATAGTTTCACTTTTTTCTCTGGTGACCCTACCTAGTATCCTTAGATGAGATCTCAGATGATTTCGTATGTCAAAATCTCCCCTGAGATATTTTTTTAAGATTTGGGTTTTTTCTGAATTTTTCAGCCTTTTTAAGCATGATGAAGAAATTTCAGACTTAAAAAATTTTCCAAATGTTTTAACTTAGTAAACTTTTCAACAAGGAGACTACAAATTTTTTCAGTCCACAATTCGACACTTTTGCTAAAACATATTAAATCATGCCGGAAAAACAACTATATTCAACAAAATTTCTTGGGTGAGATTTTGAAATGAGAAATCACCTGAGATCTCACCTGAGATTACTTAGTAGGGGAAAATATAATGCACCTCCATGGAACAGTCGTGCCTAAAAGTAGCTTTTAAGAATCTTAACAAAGTCATAAGTCATTATATAGACACTCGACTGTGTGAAGTACCTCAGCATGAAGCGCTTAAGATATTATTTAGTAATAAATTATTTAATAGTACAGATACTCGACGCTGTCAGTTTTCTTAGCATTGAGCGCTTAGGATATGATTTGATTGATTTATTATTCGAACTATCAGGAATTCGACTTCGTTGGGTCACTGGATGCTAAGGGCTTAGATTAATTATTTATCTAATAAATAATAATCGTCAGTTTAGCGTATTTAGTTACAGGAGATTAGACCTCAAGTGCCCCCCCCCCCCTGGGTTATTAGGTTAAAGTTTTAGTTTTGTGCAATAACGCGTATAGCATGGTTTGACTAGGACTGCTGTTCGAGAGGTAACAGGTGAAGATAATAAGCTATTTAATTCACTCTATCACATCTATCACCTAATATAGCAATATTATTTGGCTGTAAGAAAAATTTCAATTACTATGAGATAGAAGACGAGTTGGCAGAAGCTGAGAATGACAACGAGGAAATTGAATAATCGAGAATTATTCTTTCAACATTAACGTTAACATGTAACTGTTATTTAGTTAAAAGAAAAAAATATTATCCATTGAAGCCAAAGAGTAGAAGCTAATTTTGTAAGAAATGTATATTATGATGTAGCTGTAAATAATTGAAACTTATTGTTCAAAATCAAAATTATTGAATCTTATGTAAATAAATATATATACAATTGGAAATTTAAAGTAAGAATGTTAAAAGTTTTTGACACAAATCTGCTACAAATCTATGCTTTTACATAATTAACTTGTAAAGTTGCTTAGCTAATCCGTAATCTAGGTTTAACAATCAGTATTCGTTGGAATACAAATACATAGATATGTAAGTAATTGTTCTTATTTAAAAGTAGAGAATATTTTCCCAGTAAACAATGTTGTTCTTTAATAACGTATTGATCTAGTCTTAGGCTTACATGCATCACCATCAATAATTGCTATGATTTTTTCCAAAATGTTTCTGTATTGTTTAATCACGTAATGGAGTCTATGTAAATTTTGATTAATATATTAATAATCATATGAAATCCTCTTTTTTTTCTTTAAACATTAAAATTCCAGATTCGTGTTCAGCGACCTCAAAAATTTTTATCGACAGATTTTTAACATTTCAACGTTTTTTTTTAACCGCTACATAGTATCCACTATTTTCAATGTAAATATTATTCCAGATTCGTGTTCAGCAACCTAAGAAACCACTAGGGCTAATGTTCTGTTGGTTTTGAACAGGTGTCATCTTTTTTGGACGCCATGTTGAATCCACCATTTCAAATTTTATAATTATCATACAATTCTAAAGCTAGATGCGTGTGACGTTGCACTTTCGCGCCCTAAGACACTATAGAGTGTCGCAGCCTGGGCGGTCCCGAGACAACGTCCAAAGACACTATCGCCAATAATCTCGCCAAAGTCCGCCGTATCCTGAAACGCGAAAAACAACCCCTGTCCCCACGCTCAAAATGTCCGCTGCTTGGCCCAGGAGACTCGTCTCTGAGGAGGTCCTGCCGGCGGTAGTCCGTCGGGATCGAACTACTCTCCCAACGAGAAACGAGGCGCGACCTGTAAAATCTGAAGGAGGGAAAAACACATGCACGACCACAACGAGTTAATGATTTTACGAACACTTCACTTTATTTTTGGCGAACTTTTACACGTGGGCGTTTAGGCCCGAATCTTAGTGCAATCCGGCGCTATCGCAATAATCCGCGACAATCACGCTGTCCCACGGACTCTCCCGTTCTCGCACTCCACGCTTCCTGGGGAATTCCCGCACTACTCGATCCCCCAACACACACGTAAGGACACTCACACGCTCGCACACTCTACTTTACCCTTACCTCCGGGTTCACCATGCTCCGGGTCGAATCAGCTCTTGGCCTGTCGATGCCCTGGTCTCGCAGATGACAGCTGGGGGTGGCAATGGTCCGCGTCTCCTCGGTCGTCGGTCGCAAGGTCGTTTCCGGCTGGCTTGGAAACTGATTCTCCGCTCTTCTCCTTCGCTTTCTCTCTCTCTCGATCTGTGCGACCGAAAACGCGAAAACTCGGAAAGCTCTGGTTCGCTCGAAGGTTACTGCAAGAGTGACGTTAGGCCCAACAATTAGTGCAGCCTCGCGCATTACCACTCTATATCTACATACATACTTCTGAATCTTACCGCAAGGACATCATTCACACACACTCAAACGCGACGCAATTTACAGTACACACTCTTAATACAGATATATAGGTATACATACAAGCTTCGTCGATAAAGCAGTACTGGATTAGGACAATGGCGCGGTAATTACAAATATTCTATAATACGCAGAACTACACATTCTTGTGCTTTTCTTCGGTGCTATGTCTTCTCTTCTCTCCTTGGCGCTACTCCTTGTATCCGATTACTCTCACGTAGAACATGAAACACACAGACCCGGACCTTTATTAGCTTCTTTTAAATCAAAATAGATTCCACCTTGATGACGCGTTTCGGCGCTTAATGCTATAGGGTCCGAGAAAAATGACTCCGTCATATTTCCCTCCCCTAAAACGAGCTCCCTGAGTGTTCGGTCTTCTCCGAAAAACGTCTCAAGTAAAAATGTAAAAATAAAACGACGATTACTTACACGGATATGCTAACTGGCATGCCACTGATCCCTTGGTCGGTGACTCTTGCTGCATTGCTGTTTTATACTCTAACATCGAACTTACACCTAGAGAAGGATAAGTAAAAGAGAAGACGATAGGCGCAAACAAAACAAAGAAAAATTTGTGGAATTTCCGCTAAGCGCCATGCTTCCCTCGCGGAGGTACATATCGCTTAATGTCCGATACGTGTGCAACGCACTCCTTATTTCCATCGCGAAGGACAAACACTACCTGTGATTTTACCGCGACGATCTCGTACGGTCCCTCGAACTTTGGCGCTAGTTTTGCTGAGAATTTCTTCACGGCATCAGACTGATGATGAGTACGCTTCATCACTTGCATACCTACGCTAAAACGCACATCGCGACGTCCGCGATTATAATGCCTCTCTTGTTTTCATCTTGCGTCTTCGATGTGTTTAGCTACTAAGTCTCGCAGCGCATCCAGTCGCTTAACCCGATCCTCCCACGCCTCAGGTGAAATCCGCTCAATTTTCTTTTTAGGTTTAACCTCTCGATGCAGACATTTCACTGGCTTCGGATTTCTGCCGTAGTTCAAGAACGCCGGCGAAACTTTCAACGTCGCTTGAGTCGCAGTGTTAACCGCGTGGCAAAACTCATGCACATGTAGGTCCCAGTTGCGATGATCGGTACCTACAAATATTGCTATCATTTGCTTTAAGGTCCGATTAGTCCGCTCCACGGGGTCGGCTTGGGCATGGTAGGGAGGTGTAAAAACATGCTGTACCCCGTACTCCTTTAATGTCTCGGCGATCAACTTATTACTAAATTCGCGGCCATTATCCGTCAAAAAGTACTCCGGCGTCTCCCATCGAAATAAAATTAGTTCCTCTAACGCTCGCACTACGCTTCTTCCATCGGCTTTACGAAACGGCTTAACTTCGATCCAACGCGCGAATAAGTCCTGGAAAACAATCAAGTACTTATGGCCACTTTTACTCGGCGGAAATTCCATCAGATCGGCGACCACGACGGCCAACGGTCTCTCCACGATTCGCTTACCCATTAACCCTTGCGGGGCTGTCTGCGGCACTTTAAACTGCTGACACAATTCGCACGCTTTTACGAACCTCTTGACGTCATAATACATTCCCCGCCAGTAATATTCACGAGCTACGCGATCGTAAGTTTTCTCGACCCCCATGTGTCCGCTCGACGGCGAACAGTGTGCATCGGTCATGACGCGCTCCTTATGGTTTTCCGGCACTACCAATCGCCATTTTTCCTCTCGATGCGTGATCGGATCTAACAGCAAATCTACCCGGTGACGATATAGTCTCCCGTCCACTACGCGCCAGTCCTTATATTTGAGCGGATATTCGACCACCTCTTTCGTCATTTTAACGTACCACTCGTCATTAATATCGTCAAACGCAGCTATTTCCTGCTCTTCCCCCGACAATCGAGATAGCGCGTCCGGCACGTGGTTCATGGCGCCCTTACGATGCACGATCTCAAAGTCCCATTGGGACATCTCTAACGCCCACCTCGCTAATCGCCCCGCTGGTTCGCGCAAGTCTTTGATCCACTTCAGGGCGCTGTGATCGGTAATCACAGTGAACCGATACCCCTCCACGTACGGTCGCAGTTTTTTAAGTGCCCAAATTACTACGAGATATTCCTTCTCCGTGACGCTGTAATTCTTCTCCGCAGGTGTTAACACACGGCTCACATACACGATGGGGTGCTCGCCATCCTCATGCTCTTGGGATAACACCGCGCTGATCGCATAGTTACTCGCGTCAGTCTGCACGGTGAATGGCTTGGCAAAATCCGGCCGCGCTAATACCGGTGCGTCTGTTAGGGCCCCCTTCAATTTGTCGAACGCTTCCTGCTGCTCCGCTTCTCACTCCCACATTTGTTTCTTGTGCAATAATTTAACTAATGGAATTTTTATCTCCGAGTCACGTTCGATAAATCGGCTATACCACCCGACCATCCCTAAAAATCGGCGTAATTGCTTAACATCCCTAGGGGCGGGATATTTCAATACCGGCGCAATCTTCTCGGGATCGGGGCGCAACCCATCCTTATCTAATATGAAACCCAGGTAGGTGAGTTGCGACAAGCAGAACTCGCACTTTTCAAATTTGATCTCTAATCCGGCTCCCGTTACCGGACGCATGACTATTTCCAAATAGCGCAAGTGTTCATCAAAATCGTCCGTCGCTACGATGATATCGTCTAGATACCCAAAAACGTTGGGTTGCAAGTCCGGCCCGAATAAAGCGTCAATGAGCCGCTGAAACGTCATCGGCGCATTAGTCAAGCCGAACGGCATCCGTCGAAAATGCCACAGCCCTGAACCCGGCATCGAAAACGCGGTATACTTCCTACTCTAGGCTTCCAGGGGTATCTAAAAATAGGCCTGTTTCAGATCGATTTTGGACAGATACCGCGCACTTCGGAGTCGGTCCAGAATCGAATACATACTCGGCAAGGGGTACGCATCGCGAGTCGTCACCTTATTTAAGTCGCGAAAGTCGATGCAAAATCAATAAGTCCCATCCAGTTTCATTATCATCACTGGGGCGCTACTATTATCGTTCGACGATTTTTCGATTATCCCCTCGTTGTACATTCGCTCTACTTCCTCGGTCGCTATTTCCTACATCCGCGGCAACATACGCCTTAACCGATGTCGAATCGGTGTGCGATCGGTCACGCGAATAACGTGCTCAGTTAGTTTAGTTATTCCTGGCGCTTCGGTAGCCGACGATAATACTTGCTTGATCAGTTTATTCACTCGGCCACGCTGATCGTCACCCACTTCCACGATACCGGCGCTGTTCACCTTAGAAGTAGCAGGTGCTAGCATTCTGACGAGGCGAGCGCTATCATATTCTTTTTAAATGCTTTGAAGGAAACTTACACACTAACATTGATTTTTTTGTGTCTCAAAGCAACGGCTAATAAATGTGTAGCCCTTTAAGTGTCAGTTTCCCCACTGCCTACTTATCCACCAGCTTAAGCCTACGAGCCAAGTGCTCTGCTCGAGCTCGGCCTACTCCTTGCTCGGCCGCGAACTAGTACGTAGCTCTTCGCAGCACCAATTCCACGACGCGTAGACGTCGACAAGTAGCACATCTCAAGGCCCTTTCGCCATTTTTTCTTCTCGCCTCGTCAAAGTCACCCTGCGACTTCTGTTTCTTCAACAGTCAGGTTTTACTTTGTATTAGTTTCGTTTAATTTAAATTCTTTCTTTTTATTTTCGACAGGCATTATTCAGTTTAGTAGTCAGATTCAAAGTTTATAATTTTATATTCTTTCAAAGCAATTCTTCAATAGTTTTATTCGCACATTACATATTGTTCACTTGTTTTTACTTTCCTCGTTTAAATAATAAACTCTGCATTAATGTTATTTTACCGTTTTATTTAATAAAATACTCAAGTCTGTTTAAGCACTATTATTAATCGTTTTGTTTTAATTGATTTTCTCCAAGAAATCGTTTATCAAATATCATTGTTTATGTATGCGCAACAATTTAATATTTGTTATATGACTAATTTGGCATTCTAAACATCATACAAATTTATATCCACGTAATAATGAAAGTTTTATTTTTTTTAAAGAACTCTACGTAAGCTCGAGGCTCGAAATTGGAAAATAATTACAATTTTTTGAGCGAGTTAACTAGAAATATTCATT
>NW_019381717.1:940387-1001508 GCF_000648655.2 Copidosoma floridanum
GCACTTCGGAGTCGGTCCAGAATCGAATCCATACTCGGCAAGGGGTACGCATCGCGAGTCGTCACCTTATTTAAGTCGCGAAAGTCGATGCAAAATCGGTAAGTCCCATCCGGTTTCTTTATCATCACTGGGGCGCTACTATAATCGCTCGACGATTTTTCGATTATCCCCTCGTTGTACATTCGCTCTACTTCCTCGGTCGCTATTTCCTGCATCCGCGGCGACATACGCCTCAACCGATGTCGAATCGGTGTGCGATCGGTCACGCGAATAACGTGCTCAGTTAGTTTAGTTATCCCTGGCGCTTCGGTGGCCGACGATAATACTTGCTCGATCAGTTTATTCACTCGGCCACGCTGATCGTCACCCACTTCCACGATACCGGCGCATTCCGCGTAAATCACTCTCTCAGGTTCATCGCTCCCCCCGATAAATGAAGCCCATGGTCCTTCGCTCGCTCGCCATAGTCGCTTACCGAAGTTAGCCTCGATCTCAAAGTTCTGACAGAAGTCCATCCTCAAAAGAAGGTCCTGATCGATTTTTGGCACTGCTTTCAAATACAAAACGCCTTCCCTCGTTCCAAGGTCTATTTGTGCCTTAAGCACCCCCAACACTCTAGTCACACCCCCATTAACATCACGCATCGCGGAGTTACTTGGCAACAGGCGCTTCTCGAATTTATCGGCCACTTTAGGCCCGATTAGTGAGGAGATAGCTCCTGGGTCTAATAAAGCCTTGTAGCTTTGTCCCCCTAACGACACACAAATATAGTTGCGATTATCATCGCTCACGCCGGCAATTTCTTCGTGGAGCCCCACATGCAACCCACCTGCGTACTTCGCACGTTCCTCATCGCTCAGGAGCTTCAAACCGAGAATCGCCGAGGGGAAAACGTCGTCGAAGGAAAGTCCGAGAGGGCCCTTATTCCGGGGCTTAGCCGCCCTCTTCTCGACACTCTCCTGCAACATCTCGTCCACCGTCTTAAACACCTTCAACGGCTCGCTATTCAACGCGTCCCATGACACCGGCTTGGGCCATTCGAACAGACGATCGTCCTCCCGCTCACTGGCACTCGCTTCTACTTCCTTCTCACCTCCGAGAGACACTCCCTCCCCTCCACGAGGCCTCAGCCAAATATTTCTTCTAGCCCTATTCCCCTCAAGGACAGGTGTACTCTTAAACTCGCTCAGTACGTCGCCGCCCAACATCACGCGCATGCTTGGCGCTATCGCTCGATTGACCCCTGCGTCCTCATCATCTCTTTCGAACAATCCGCGAACATTCTGCAGGCCCACCTCTTCTGACTCGGAATCAGTGGTCACGCTTATCTCGCTACTCCCGATCTGCTCTCTCTTCGACTTTTCGAATAACTTGATACTACCGCTATCATCAGCCAGGTCACTACGCTTCTCGTCACTCGATCGATTTTTCGCATTCGCTTCGCCTCTCTTCATCGCTTCACACGCTTCTCCCGCTGACTCCGTCGTCTCACATCCCGCCCTGGGGGATCCAGGGAGCAAGCTCTTTACTGGCCCCCCAGTTGCCAGTTTCCCAGACCCTCACGAAGTTTCTCGCACACGCTACACGACTTGAAGGTCACACCTCGAAGGCCGCATACTTGGCAATACACATTCCGCGGCATTGTGCCCCCGACCGCGCCCTCGACCCGAGGGGGTCAGTTAGGGCACCCGCGTGACATATGGCCCTTTTGCTGGCACACATAACATAAGCTCTCGGGGCATTGTGCCGAGCGGTGGCCTACGCCACTACATGTTTTTTTTTTTTTTTTTTTTTTTTAAGTGTTCTGACCTCTGTTGAGGTATTGACACTAGCTTTATTAAAGTCTTTTGTACATACATTTATACGGTTTATAAACAAGCTGTAATTCACAGTACAAGTATGAAGATATGTAGTGTACGCTTATCATATTGAAGACAGAATAAAAAAAAAAAAACATTACAGCTATACTTTAATATTACAATTAGAAAGAAATTCATGAATAACAATACAGGCTTCGATGATGGGTTTGGCAACTATGCATTCTATGTTAAGGGGTGGAGACAGGCCGATGTTAAACAGTTTTTTTAACATAGAAGATCTATGAACATTATACAGATTACAATTCCAAATTACGTTAATCATTTTATTGCGTTATAGATTGTAAGATTTTGTCTAATAAGCTCAATTAAAATAAATAAACTATGAAATAGAGAAAAGATATAAAATTGTATAGTTTATCTGACTGAAAAAAACACTACCCATTGAGGAATCTGAAACTGATTCAGATTCACTCTGATTAGACAGTCTCTGCGCTAGCCTTTTGACACGGTTGCTAAATCTTCTATTTTCGGAAAGCTCAGAAACAACCTTTAGTGACTGGATTAGCTCTTCAGAAGAATTACCTGTTTCTGTCACAATACTTAATAGTTCTGTCTTACCGTAAGCGCTGAAGATAAATTTTCCAATCTTTCTTAAGTCTACCGAGTATTCAACTTTTTCCTGGAGTTGTGTAGCTAATGGCAGCAGCAGTTGTTCTATTTCCGATTTGTTGTTATGAATGGTGTCAGCGAGCTGATCGTAGCGGGTTTTTTTCTTTTTACTTTGTTGTCTCTCTTCTTTTTTTTTAATTGTTGGCCTTTCTTGAGATTGGGTAGACTGGGAGGTTAAAGAAGAAAGAGGTCTTTTAAAAGAACACTCTTGTGATTGAGTCTCCATATCTGTTGGCAGGGCTGTTTTTGTGGGGGTCGGTAGCTGAGATGGAGTAGAACCTGTATCCTCAGTTTCATTTACAATGAGATCTTGACTACCAGGAGGGGATAAGTTAATGTCGTCAGCCTTAGGGCAGTTTCTGGCAAGGTGGCCCTCTTCATGGCAGAGAAAACAGGAAAGCTTATCTGCTGTAAAAAAGATATGAAACATAGTTCCCTCTTCAATTATCGGAAGTGAGTCCGGAATGTAGGTGACTTCTTCTTCTTTCACATACATTTGTTTTCTAAAACTCTGTATGTGGGAGAACTGGGAGCCAGGAACACTTGCTTTAATACTATTGAGATTAGAGACCGGGTAAATTCCTCTTTTGTTTAACTCTTGGATGATAGTGTAATCGGAAATGGTTGGATTAACATTCGATATAATAATCCTTTTGGCCCTTGAGATCAGTGGACGTATAAGCAGTTCGTTGTTGTCGATCGTAATTTTTTTAACTTCATTGCAAAGTTTGTTGACTATTTCGACGCTCTTAGTGTATACGCAGATGCGAGATTGTGAGATCCTAGAAATGTGCGTCATTTCGTCCGGAGATATGTGCTCGGAAAGAGCATAGCAGTATTTTGCGACTGGGATGTTATCAATCGCATCCATAACGATAGCTTGTCTTTGGGTTGAGCGTTTCTGTGTTACAGACGCCATTTGAGAGTACGTTGCACGAGTTTGTTCAGAGATTTGCGACGGTTCGGTGGTTTTCGACGAGGCTGCTGGTGGCGATGACGAAATTTCGCTGTATGAGCTGATGGTAACAGTAGAACTTGGCTGACTTTGCTGGAAGTTATTTGGAGATACGGTCTTGAGGTTGTTGACGTTGAGGAGAGATGTCAGTTTTGGCATTTTGAGGTTAGGGTGGCGGACCCGCAAGCAGGACCACACACTTTTTCCCAATCGCTTAGATTGGATTATCTATCAAGATAATCGCACTAATGTATATCACAGGTTGAAGCAGGCCAAAATGGCCTGCTTCTGAACACTTTTCACTTAATTATCAAGTGTGGTATTACTCGTACAAGATCAAAAAGGCCGGAGCGAAACAACCACGTGTCAATCGACCAATTGATCCACCAATACTCGCCACTACATGTAAAACAGGCGCCCATAAACGGCCCAGGGCGCTGACGATCGCTAGCTGGATTCTCCCCTGGCATGCGGAACGGGTTGGCTTGTGCGACGGGAGCTGGTGGAGGCGGGATGGTAGGTCGCGGCCCCAAGTTCCCCCCTACAGTGGGTCGGGGTACTGATGGCCATACCCATTGGCCTCCAGTCCACGCCGGCGCTCCGCTGTTTCTCGCGACGTTCGATTGGGTCACTTGCACGGCGGCCCCATACGACGGATACGGGCACGGCTCCCCTATTGCTGGGCTTGGGGACGGAGGGTTTGGCACCGGCCACTGTTTCCCGGTGGCTTCCCAGGTCCCCGCTTCTTAGCTCCCTTGTTAGTGCCCGGAGTCTCGACCGCAGCGGCGGCGACCTGCTCGGGGTTCTCGTCGGCGATCCCCGCTACCTTGGCCCTTGGCACGGAGCTAATGAAAGCGGCTCCGGGAACGTGCATCTTCTCTGACGGTGGAGGTGGCGCGTATTTCCCGTCCAGCTCTCTCTGTCTTTCCCACAAGCACCCGTACTCTTGGATGTCGTCAAGCGACATTATGAGCTGCCCACTCATCGCCTTACGATACTCCGGAAGTAAGTTCCGGTACACAGTCTCGGTAACCATCTTCTGGGACGGCGGCCTGACAAAACGCGACACGATATAGCGGATATTCGTCACGTAATCGTTCACCTTTTCCCCTTTCCCCTGAGTCCGGCGCCGCAGATCGTCTAGCAAATCCTCACGATCATACTCGCCCACAAATTGTCGCTTAAACGCTCGCTTAAATTGTCGCCATGTCACAACCTCGCTTCTCACGGCTCTAAACCAACGGCTCGCCCGTTTGAACAAAATCACTGGCACGGCGCGGTAAAACTCACTTTCGCTAGCACCCACACTTACGCGACAGTCCTCCAAGCGCTCGAGAAAATCCTCCGCATCTTCCCCCTTATCCTCTCCCGAAAAATGAAGCTTCCAATTCTGGAGAGCCTTCGAGGCCCGGTTATCGCGTGGTTCAACCAATCACTCGGCTTGACCACGTTCCGATCTATTCGCGCGTCGCCGATTACGGTCGTTGACCCGCCGCCCGGTAAACTCTGCCTCGCTCTCGCTATCCAAACTTGACTGGTCGCTCAATGCTCGCTCGCCCGCTCTAGAGTGCCATTCTTCGCCCCATACATCCCGCATCTCCTCCGGTAGGGTCGGCCCCGTCTGTCGCCTACGCTGATCTTGGGCGCTATTACGCGTGTTCCTAGCACCCGACAGTTGAAAACCTCCCCCTTGTGGGTGAGGGTTGAACGGTCTCCTACGCCAGTTATCCACCGGGTTAAAGGTGATCAGAGATGGGCCAGCTTTGCGTAAGTCTGGCGTGAATCGTTGGCCCTGAGGGCCGGGGACTCGGGCTCCCGTTGACTCTGTCGCAAACCCTCTCGGCTTCAAACGGCGAGGGGAGACCAGAGTCCAGCCTTCGCTATCTGACGGCGCGGGTTGTTGCGAACAGTCCGAGAAACTGTCTCCTTCATACGCGCGCTCCACCTCCTCCTCTACCTTCTTCCCAAGTACCCTCGGCTGCGTCAGAGGCTTTCTCGATGGCAGCGGCTTCCGTGGCAGCTGGAAGGTCTCAGTCGCGCTACCCGATTCTTCCCGACGCGGATTGAGTCCTCGTAACTCGGCCGTCGCTTGCGCATACGTTTCATCGAGGCGCTGGTCACTTGGCACATCTTCCTTCATCGCGGCGTCTCTCGGACCTAGAGACTTGTTAACCCATTCGGTCGCGGTTTGATAGAACTGACGGCTCTCCTCGGTCGTCATTAGGCACGGTGCAGGCGCACCCAGCTCATGGTCGAGCGGAGCATGGAGTCCTGGGACGCGGTTCGACGGTAAGGGAGAGAATGATGAAGCCGGCACCCCCGATCTCGACACGTGAGATCCCGACTGGTTGGTCACGGAGTCTCTCCGTGCACCCGTAGCGGCCCCCAAACAATTCCCTCCCGTTACTTCACTAATCGCCCTTGCCCCCGCTGACTGCATCTCCCTAAGTCGATCAAACATATCAAAAACTCCAAGACCGATTTTCCCGGGGTCACCGAAAGGTAACGAGCCCACGATTCGCATATTCGCTTGGCCCTGAAGCGCAAACATCGGTAAATGGGGCGTGACGGACGCGGCCATGATCGGTGACGTATACACCGTCGTGGTCATCACGGTAGCGGGTACGGTCACGGGGCACGTTGGCGGAATGAAATCCGAGGTTGGCAACGTCACGACGCGCGAAAAATTCGTATCCCGGGAGCTAAAATCTCGCTTGTTACGATTGAACGATAACTCTACTTTCCGCGCTCCCAGCAACAGTCGATCACTCCCATCATGGCTCCGCACCCCCAATTTTCGAACGCTACCTTCACGGGGGGCGGAATGGCCTATTTCGCCCCTACTAGTCACTACGGTTTCTTCTGTCCCCCGTCGGCTGATGATATTCATGGCGCTAACCTCTCGCTCCTTCACGCTCGGCCCCAACACCCGTGCATTATCACCAGCTTCGGCCCCCGCGATTGACTCGTCGCCATTTTCGGATCCGGCTAGCGCAAAATCACACTCATACCTCGGAATGAGCTTGTTTTCCGGTTCGAGCTCAAGCATTCGATACCGCAACAATCTGTCTCGCAGCACAAACTCGTCCCCCTCTAAACTCAGTCCCCGCTCGTCCAGCTAGGGTAACACCACTTCTAGTGGGAGCGTAAATAATTCCCGCCGAAAAGCTCTCTGCTCGCGGAGGTGCACCACGTCGCGCATAATCTCGGCATGTAACTGCGGTTCCAGCGGTCCCATATCACGCGGACGATTCATCCTCGCAACTTATGACGCGTAAGCTCGACGCTAACTTCACCTGACTTGTCACTACGCAACAAACAAAAACAAAACAAAAATAATTTCCCCCAAACGATCTATATCTATATTTCTATCTCACCTACACACACGACAAAAACGATAAAGATCCGCGCAATTCCCTTCCTCGAATTTAAATCTATATGACACCAGGCACTTGTCCCGAAATATATATCACAGCAACGGCACTATCACAACGCGGCGCGCACTTCTTAACACTTGGACGAAAACACGAAAGAATATAAAGAAAGGCAACGCTCAGAAAGAAGAGAGGAAAAGAAAATAAATAAAAAGAGATATAACAAAAAAAACGCAAACGGCCTCCAAGATGGCCACTACTAGTACCTGAAAAGCGAAAGTCGCACGCGCACGAAAAACAAAACGCGCAAGAAGAGCCGCTCACTCGTTTACCTGAAAATTTTGCGCTAGCAAAAAGCCCGTCCGATTCACGCACACGCTTAATTTCCCCAAGCTTCACCACGTCTCTCTCACTCTACGACCATGCGTCCCCTTCTTCTCTCTCTCTGCACTCGTGCTTGTACTTGGCGTCGCCCGGCCCAAACACTCCTAAAAACCGGTAAATTCTTAGCAGTTTCCAAAATCCTGACCAAATTGGCCTAAGAAAAGAAAAGTACACTGCATGCACAAACAGAATGGCGCCAATTCACTAATACCGAATAAAAGACGCGACGACAATATTAACACGAAAACGACTTCCTTACCCACGACACTTTCACTCTCGGCTCACGGCGATTCGAACAATTTGTGAACAGAGAGATACCGTAATTCGCGCACTTATAACACCGATTCTCGTTCCCCGGCTACATAAGGCCCCACGTCGAGCGCCACTTTGTGACGTTGCACTTTCACGCCCTGAGACACTATAGAGTGTCGCAGCCAGGGCGGTCCCGAGACAACGTCCAAAGACACTATCGCCAATCCTCTCGCCAAAGTCCGCCGTATCCTGAAACGCGAAAAACAACCCCTGTCCCCACGCTCACGATGTCCGCTGCTTGGCCCAGGAGACTCGTCTCTGAGGAGGTCCTGCCGGCGGTAGTCCGTCGGGATCGGACTACTCTCCCAAGGAGAAACGAGGCGCGACCTGTAAAATCTGAAGGAGGGAAAAACACATGCACGACCACAACGAGTTAATGATTTTAAGAACACTTCATTTTGTCTGGCAACAAAAGCAGTAAGCTGCCTATGCGATCGAACTCCCAAGGCAGACTGACTGGAATCGGAGCTTTTGTCGGTCTCGAGTTCAATACGAACGTTGAAAGGCTTTCTGATTGGTCGCTGGCTTACTCGCTAGTAAGCTTACAATTGGTTCATTTAAAGGTAGCAGTCCAGATTTACGAGTAACCACTGCCACCTTAACCGGGAATTTTAAGGGAAACAATTTAATCGCTCTATAAAGCACATTTAAAAATAAACCACTATAAATTGCGTACACGCTTGTGCACTTACAACATAAATATAAAGAGCAATTTCACTTTGCGATGACAATTCTAAACAACGGTAGACGAAGCAACAGCTAGACAAGTAGAAGTGAAGGCAGGTTAAGAGTCGGCTTTGTAAGCTGCCAAATCCAAAGAAGAATTGAAGTAACAAGTATGTTACAAATGCCTGGGATATAGACATGTCTCAGGCAGCTGTAAAGAAGAAAATAGGTCCGAGCTTTGCATCAAGTGTGGAAGCTGCAACCACCGGAAGAAAAAGTGTCCAGGTCAAGCACGGTATTTTCTCTGTCCAATGACAAATAACAAGCACGAAGCCGGCTGTAGAAACAGACCCATATTTAGGAGAGCGCTAAAAGAGGCCAGAAAAAAGGCTCAAACAGGACGCAAATAAGGCAAGAAGGCCTTAAGTAGGAAGGTTGGCTTATGTGAACCCACGCTGTGCTGAGTTTTTTTACTTATCAGCAAGGAAAAGTATCTAGCTTATAGTGGCGCTTGCTAAATTAGCAGCTTACTATGAAGCACTAGACAGGGTGCTAGTCCTCAGGGACCGCGAGTCCTTATCAGGACTCGAGAGGATTGGCACCTATAGTAAATAGTGGCGAGCTTGCTCGCTCATGCGATGGTCTCCCTGGTGGCTCTACCCTGAAGTAATGCTTACGCGGTTCCGGGGTGGAACAAAAGCCATGCAGCATGGGGGGGGGGGAGATTTTAAGTGGGTATGGGTGGTCTAATAAAAAAAATCCACCGAGTCCCACACTACCGCTGTCCTTGCGGTGTGCCTCAACGCATTTTCCTTCCCTCAACAAAAAAAAAAATAATAAACTGCTACTACTAGTACTACAAAAAATTATTCGTGTCTTATTAGGCAGATAAGAAAAAATCAATCTTACGAGTTAAAATGAGTACACTACCAATTATTATGCATGGTGAATAAAACGATTTGCAGTTACTTTATTATTTACTCATGGTATAGCTTGCTAGGCTCTATTTTCTAATTTTGTGTTCAACCATCAAGCCTTCGTTACATAAGCAGTAAGGAGGCTATTTATTACATGTTTAATTTAGCAAAACACTTCTAATTAAAAATTTAACTATTTCTTTACATCCAAAATTAAAAACTGTACCTGAATAGGTATGAATCATAAGTAGAGTATGAATTATGTATGTTGAAGGTGTCGGTAATGTAAACTATAAATAAAGAACACTGTTTGATAGTCTTTACATGCACTTTTAAATAGTTATATACTCTAATCTATTATTTTAATTTGGAAGTGTGTATGATGGTAGGATTATAAAAACAATTTCGCCATCTAAAATAGAAAAAAATGTGAAAAACATTACAAACTTAAAAGTAATGTTTTGTCGAATATAATCTAAATGAACGAAAAAAACTTGTCGTGATTGGTAGTTTTCCACCAAAATGTATTAAAGGTATCGGTTGCAATTTCTGCACTCATAAAAGTTGAAAGTATCAGTTCTCTAGAAAATTAAAAAGTAGAGCCTAGCAAGTCTTGCCATAAGTATAAAATTAAGCAACCACAAATCGTTCAACTCAACATGCACGATATTTGTCAGTATACTTATTTTAACTAGTAAGATCGATTTTTTTTAAATTATCCTGATGATACAAGAACAATTTTTTGTTTTTATATTAATCACAATAGCTTGCAGAGGTAATATAGAGTTAAAAAAAATATTAATGTTATAATCCATGTATTGGAAATGTCAAAGTTTCTCTGAAAATGTTGGTACGTAAAACTCCACCATACTATAAAAATTTGAAGTTTTAAAATTGATTTTATAACTTTGCTAGTCAGAAGTTGTATATCATAAGACGGCTTTAGATTTCTTAGTATTAATAACTCATACAAAAATCTGTTTATAAGATATAAAAAAAACAGTTTTTCAAAGTGTTTTATTGTATCAGTCTAGTTATGATTTTTTCGGAAACAACAAAAGGAAAAACGAGGAAAAATACTGTGTATATTAAAAAGTACTGTAAACAGATGACGTTTGTAAGAGACAACTCGGCGTACAGTAATTTTGCGGTTATCTGATTAAGCGCCATTACGTTAAAAGAATAGCTGTACAAAAAAGAGTATTAAAAATTTGGCTCGTGATCAGCTTATCTAACGCAGTTGTAAATTATAGCTATATCTATGTACGTAAGTATGTTACGTACTTAAATATCGTCTATGATGTGTAGTCTCATAAATGTATAGCCATACCTTAAAACCATGCCAGCCTGCTACAAAAGCTAATCACAAGCCTGCCCTCTGTTCGATACTCTCTTGTTTACAAAATTTATGTCTTTTTTGATTGATAGTCTACGATGCGTTTTTTTTTTCTTTTTTTTTTTTTGTGAACTACTATCAAATTCCGAGCGCTTTTTTCCAAGCTTATTTTAAAATTTTAATCACTCTACTTTTAACACAATGTTGATATAAAATATTTTGTAACGAAACTCACTCTAACACTCTAATGTGTTATTTATTCTTTCCCTTGTTATAAATTGAAGAAGTCTAAATATTCCAAATAACATCTATTAAATTATTACGTAATTTCTTGTAATCTAAACAGTCAATTTAAACAAATTATTACTTAGTGCTTACGAAAACCGTTGAACCAATGGGCAAGTTACTTGTATTTTTAATTTAACAATTATTTAATTTACCACAACCAAAATGTTTCATTACTTATGTATGATTTATAATGACCCAGGTTGTTAGTTAACTTGGGTGTAGAGATTGTTATCAAGGGGAGTCCAAAAAGCGACTGAAGTTATTAATTAAATAATATTTAATGTACAGGTAATTGTGTACAGTTTCATTGTAGATAATATTTACCTGATTGATTGTATATATGGCTGTTTAAAAAAACTTTATCTAAATTACTAATAGCTCAGTCTACAAGGCTCTTTTTTCTTGAAAATTATCATTTTCGTTATGACGCATCTTTACTTTCAGCGAATTAGTAAACAAATGCACTGATTACGATTTTCACAACATACAATGTAAATTGTGTGGGGGATATTTTTTATTTAACGTAACAGGAACAAAAAACTTAACAGACATATACGTTGAAAAACGTACTGGAGAGGAGATAGATATTCCGTAAAAAGTTAGAAAAGTATTTTTTTCGGTAACTATTGAGTAAAACAAAATTTCCCACTTTACTGCGAGTTTTAGTCATTTGTGAGTTACTCTCAGCGTACTCCTTCTAACAACCTTAGAAATAAAAGCTTGCTGACCTTTATCTCACCTAATTCACCTACTAGATAACTTTCCTTCAAAAAAGAGCAACCTTCTAGAGCACTCCCAATATCACCCACGATTCTCCAGTCTTCAATCAGTATACCACCAACAGAACTAGCAGAATCGTATAAAAAGATCACACTTAATGAAATGATAAACTTGGATCAAGCAGTTAATAACACAAGCTGACTACGCAAGAACAGGGACCTCGTGATCGAAGTCGTCTTTTAGATTGAGCTTCATGAAGTGGTACTCCGTTCAAGTAAACTACGAGACCACACTACGCATAACTTATTTGACGTGGGAAACGACACCAAAATCTTCTGTCAAGCCACATTGCTTGCCACAAACGCGAGAGACTCAACTACTGCGCTACCTATATCAGGAACACAACTACATAGTAAGACCACAGAAGATGGGCTCCTTCTACCGATCTCTTACACCAAAGATATATCCACCATTGAGAATAACTCAGGCCCAAACCAGATTGACGCAGTATCAGCCATTACAGCTATATCAATTTTACAGTCTAATGTAAACAGACTTAAGACATCTAATAGAACAACTGCTACAGTAAAAAGATTTCGACATGCTGGGCATTACTAAAACCTTTTTCACTGACATGGAGCCCTCAAAAATAGTAAAGATACTAGGCTACAATTGTCTACGTCTCAATAAAGTTGGAAAAAAAGGTAGAGATGTTGGGCTGTAGTGATCAGTAAATTTATTTAATAATTTAATAAAAATAAAAATGCGTCATACCGAAGAATTTTAGTTATCTTCCTTCCTTGACTGAACTATAAATTTACGGATTGCCTTTTTTCCCATAATATAAAGTTTAAAAAAAAAAGGAAAATCATGTAGTATTTTAATCGTCTTCCGTCTCATTTTTTATTTTACTCTGACTTTCTAATCATGTTGCACAATGTAAGCTTAATCAACTAATGAAAGTAATAAAATTAGCCAGCAATACTTATTTTGGAAATAAAATAGCTATCTCTTGGATAGTTTGAAATAACTAGCTTAATAATAATAAGCATGTAATGGTTAATGTGAATAATTTAAATTATCTTTGAATCACTTATAACTACATATGTACACTTTATGCTTATTATAAGCTACAACATTTACCGTAGCTGATACTTTTTTACCATTTACAGAGACCATAGGAATGGTACAAGTGATTTCCACTGTTAATAAAGATTCATTTTTTAGAACATAAATAATAAATTCGATCTTTACTCACCTTAGACTAAAGAGCAATTAGGCTTGCAGGGCTGTAAGTTGTTCTAAATTAAAAAATACTTAGACTAGCCTGATGTATAAAAGATATAATAGCATTCTGAGTAGTAGGATTTTAAGATCAGAAAAAAACTTCGCTTGTCCTTGTAAAAAATAGTCTATAAATTTGTATAAAAAAACTATTTTAGGGAATTTTATGGACGTAAGAAGAAATTATAAGCTTTTGATTTGGCTCCTTTTTCACCAATTATCTGAGGTGGCTCTGCCTTTTACCGAGCCGTCGAAATATGTTAAGTGTAATTCAGATAATCCTGAACTTGAAATCATCGTCAGTTCTCATTGGTACTGAGTCAGAGAAATTTAAATTTATTTTGTAATTGTATAACGATATAAAGTATAGAAACAATTACATGGATTCATGCATCACGATTTTTTTATATTTTAAATTGTAAGTTCACGCCGTTAGCTCCTGTTGATAACAATACATTGTAAGGTTGCATATACATGGAGTCCTGAACTTACAAGACTAACTGTAAGCCCATCTTTGTGTGAGAGAGGATGTACATTCATGCTTCTGTGTTTCAATTTGTCACCGGTGGAATGTGATGGCTTGATATTCAAATTCCAAATCAATTTTGTCATCTGTAACGTACGATATGCAAGGCATATCATACTGACTCTCCCCAGTAACAGCGGAGCTTCTTTATCAAGAAGGCATCGACAGGTAGGGAACAAGCTAATATAAGGCCCAGCGAGCCTCAAATCGCGGCACTCAGGCGGCGTTCGGGGACTCAGGCGGCACTCGGGCAGTCAACCGGTCAGGGAGTCAAGAGTCAAGAGTCAAGGAATCGAGCAGTCGAGCATTCGCGCATTTTGGAAATTAAGGGTACACGACGAGCCTTTGAGGACAATACACGCGCTACTTTGCCTTTAATTTCGGAGATTTGAATAAAGCTCTTGACATAATCAATTGTTGGTCATTCTCGCGACGCACCACCTACCTATCTCTTTCCCACGTAACAGTTTTGGTGCTAAGTGTGGGGTCTGGTAAGAGTCGGAATTTTTTTTTTTCTCTTTCATTACATGTTAAAAAAAAAAATTCCGCCGAGAAGCACACATAGTGCAGTGCCGCGAGAATATGACGATTGAAAATCCGGGAGCCAAGGAGCCGATCAAAGACGATAGTTCCGGTCACAGTCGACAAACAGCGGTGACAGCAGCCTGGAAGCCAACAGGACCAGGATACCAATTACAGATAATCCCAGGATGAAGGAAATAAGCGGCGAGCGCTGAAGGGAAATGGTTGCCAAAATTGTTTTCTTATTGGCGTGCATATCTACAAGCACGTAAGCACTTTTATGATAAAATTAATTTTATCCCTTACCCCCGAGGCAAGATAGGGAAGGCACTCACTAGATGAAGATTAGGTCGTGGGAAATTTTTATTATTGATATATATATATTTGTTATCTCGTTGGCTCTTTTTATTAGTGTTTTCTTTCAAAAAAAAAAAAAAAAAAAACCCGAAACAAAAATCACGCGAAATAACAGATTTAAAGAAGCAGTGGACTAGGTATATTTTTTCACAACGAACGTGAATCAGAGAGATTTTATTAGTAGGCTTCGTAAGACACAGGAAGCATCCGGATATTACTACTCACATCCATATCGGCTGAAAAATTTATTATCATTTTTTTTTAACGACAATAGACGACAGATTTTTCAAAAATTTTTTTTCCTTATTTACCACTAAACGAGAATGCAGGGTAAAATCAAAGAAACTAAGTGAGAGACGAATACCACTCTTGTACTCTCTTACCTCGCCTTCTACAATTTTTTTTTTCCTCTCATCCGATTATTATTAAGCTGCGAAATAAGTGATTGAACGCAGCCCCGCAATTGTAGAAGAATACGTAAGATCTAGTATAATAAAAAAAGAAGACATGACTCACGATATACATATATAAAAAAAAAGTAGGAAAGAAAAATGATTTATTTTAGTGATATGACCCATGAGTTGGAAAGCGATAACGAAGGCCAGGGTAATAATATGATAACCGAAATAAGCAGGCCAGGACCTAGTAAAGAGCAACAAAGAGAAAGTATGACAGAAAAAATGTTAGAATAAGAGCTCGAACCAGAGGGGTGTGAAAAACTAGATGCCCTAGACGAAAAGACTAAAGCAATAGTGATGAGCTTATTTTCAAAAATCAGAGCGAAACTAAAAAAAGCAGAGGAGGTGAATGTCCCTCATAAGGTGAACACAGAGATCATTTAAAATTCGCCACCAACAGGTAGGGATCACAAGGATATATCTGGTGACACAGACATAAACATAGGACGCATGAACAAAGAAGCGGGTCTTCTTTCTGGCGAAGGAGTCAGCGAGCGAAATGCGAGGAGTGCTGAAGAAATATGCGGAGCTCGAACAGACAAAACAAACTTACTACTAACGCAATGAGGAATGCCAGGGAAACCGGAGTGGCCAACTTCCGTTGCATCCTGTTACGAATATAAAGGTTCAAGAAACCCCGGGGTAGGAGACGTACATAATCTACAGCTATGGGACAGAATAAAAGATATGAGAGAGGAACTGGAAAAAATAAAAGAAGCCGTGTTTAGGGTAACGGCACCACCACTAACTGATAACTACACAAATTGGGCCGACTCGAAAACGAACAGGGATAGACAACGGAGTGATATAGCACCTACCGCGCCCCAATGTACAGAAGATACGTACGCTACACACAATCATAATCACCCACGCAGACCGCAGAACGCACAACTGAACATTCTGCCTACGCTCAGTCATAGGGCATGCAACATTCCATTCTTTGATGGGGACCCAATCAACCTGCCACTATTCAAAAGGATGGTAAGGATGACTGCGTAAAGGGTGGGCCCAGAAAATGAATTATTTTTTCTCGGCACACTTGCGAGCAGACTAAAGGGAAAAGCGGCTGAACATTTCGCCCCCAAACTGGCTCAATTCGCAACAGTTCAGGAATTTCTTCGGGAACTTTTGAGGAGATATGGTAGCATAAATAATTCGGACACGTTGATGGCACAGCTAAAGATAATAAGACAGCAAAACCGGGAATCGATAGAGGATTACGGCGGAAGAGTACAAGGACTGTATGATAGGCTGACGATGCTGCATAATTCTAACCTCTGTGAAGCAATTATAGAGGCGCTGAAAATAGAGAGCGATCTTAGCTTACGGCATGCAATACCAGTACGTACACTGCCCGCACACAATAAAGCAATAACCGAATGGGGGCCAATAGTAAATCTGGCAAATATAGGAGAAAGAACAACAGAAACCACCAATGGGGCACAAGGAGCAGCAGCAGCAGCAGCAAACGTAAAACGCTGTATACAATACGACGGCCAAACCAGGCATTCAGTCAAGGAATGCCGAAAACTGCTAGTGGTGATAAACGACAGAAAAACGCCAAGAGATGATGAGAGAGAATCAAAGGGAAACTGCAATTATTGTCAGAAACCAGGACACTATGCGAGAGACTGCCGCTCACGTAAGCAGGACAGGGAGGAGGAGGAGAGACAGCAAAACGAGGGGCACAACCAACCCGTAGATAATACCAGTACCAACAGAAACGCCTATAACTACGGGAATGGAAATGATAATGCTTACAATTATAATGATAATGATAATAACAGGGGCTACAACAATGGCCTAACGAAGCCTTATAACAGAAATAATAACTACTACAACATGAACAACAACTAAAATAACAGAAACAACAATTACAATACTGGAAATAACGCAAACAGCAATTACAATAATAGAAATACCAATTATAATGATATGAATGATTACAATAACAGGTACCCAGTTAGGAACGGGCCACCACAGGATGGGGGCCTACAGCAGCGAGAAAACAGCGCATATGGTCCTGACAATAGGAGAGACGCACCCGCAGCTTTAAACTCGCAAGATGTTCGGCAAGCTCCTCAAACGTCGAACATGAATTAGAGAAAGAAACGGAGAGAAGCATGTCCGGCATGAAAGAAGGTGCGAGAGAGAGGCCAAAAGAGGCGGAGCAAAAAATATTGGAGGCAGAACCGCACATGAACAGCCCGAGTACTTACGCAATGCAGGGAAGTATAGAATGCAATACTGCAGAGTGCGAAGACACTCCTACACAAATGGGGGGCAGACGCACGAGGAAAGGCAGAAGGGCCCGCAGAAACAGTAATCGGATAAAGGCGCCAGACACATATATAGAGAATGATGAACCCAAGCTTTCAGAGTGTGACGAAGAAACAGAGCAACTTCCTAAAATAACTATAAAACTTTCGGGAACGGGGCATATGCCACCATCGGTCCAGTTACGGGGACCACAATTAAAAAATGGAAAGGCGACTTTTTATGCGGATACAGGCGCAGAGATTTCGAGTATAAAGGAAAATTTTCTCAGCACAGACATGCTAATAGACAGTAGGTATCGAGTAGCTATTATCGGCGTGACTCACGGAGCACGCAAAACGTTGGGCACAGTACAGGCTCAGTTGCACGGATTGGAGTGCACATTACATGTCGTCCCCCATGACTTCCCTATTGACGCGGAAAGAATCATAGGGTGGGATACTTTTAAGCGATATCGGGGCCAGATGAGCGCCGCCAAAAATATGATTAGATTAGATAATGTAGAGATACCACTGTTAAAGCCGGAGTGTTTTAAAATACCTGCTAAATCGAGACAAATAATTTATGCGCGAATAATAAAAAGCAAGAATGAAGCAGAATATGGCTGGATACCCCTCCAAAGGATGGAGGAAGGAATATTATTTAGGAACTTTATAGCAAGAAATATTAACGGGAAAATAGTTGCAGAATATATTAATATTAGTGAAAAAATAAAATACGTGCCTGTTCCAGAAGTAGAGCTGCTAAATTACAAAGAAATTTATCGGAATTACACAAAAGACGTTGAAGGGGACAATGTCGAAAGCTTCGGGGAAGCAGTGATAAGGTTATTTAATGAGGGAAAAAATTATAATGAAAAAAAACGGAATAATTTTCGAAAAACGAAAAGGAGTTAGAGAAACAAAATCGGGTTGACAAGATAATGCAACTTGTAGACATAGCCGGTTGCAACGATGAAGAAATAGAACATGTGAGAAGACTGATCGAGTCAAACCCTTAAGTATTTGGCCTTGATGGAGAACCTCTCAAGGCAACACACCTATTAAAACATCGAATTATAACGACGTCAGACAAACCCATCGCGGCGAAAAGATTTAGATATCCACCGGGGATAAGGGATCAGATGAAAATCGAAATAAAGAAAATACTTGAACAAGGGATAACTGAACCTTTCACCTCGCCATATAGCTCGAACACCTGGATAGTGGCAAAACAACCGGGGCCAAAAAATGAAAAAAGGGTGAGAGTAGTCACGGATTTTCGACTACTAAACGAAGTTACGGTAGGCTCATGTTACCTACTACCGTTTCAGAGTGATATCTTAGAGAACCTAGCGTCGGCACGTTACATCACGGTAGCAGATCTCAAATCGGGATTTTTCCAGGTAGAAATTCACGAAGACGATGCAGATAAGACAGTATTTTCAGGCCCAGACGGGCACTACCAATACAAGAGAATGCCAATGGGGTGCAAAGACTCGCCAAACACATTTCTAAGGGCTATTGCACTAGCACTTGCAGGGTTACAAGGCCATGAAATAGAAGTGTATCTTGATGACACAATGGTCTTTGCCCCTGACCTTAAGGAACATGAGAGACGATTTACAAAACTATTAAAACGGCTGGCAGCTGCAAACCTTACAATTAAACCTAAGAAGTGTCAATTTTTGAAAAAAGAAGCGAAAGTACTCGGTCACATTGTAGGCAATAGACAAATAATGACTGACCCAAAAAAACTTGAAGCGGCTAGAAATTATCCTGGACCGACAAACGTAAAGAAAATAAAACAATTTTTAGGATTCGTAGGTTACTACAGGCGATTTGTCAAAAATTATGCACGAATTTCCCAGCCTATATCGAGTCTCCTAAAAGCAGGCACTGCATTTAAATGGGGTGACCAAAAGGAGAAGGCATTTAAAACTCTCGTAGATACACTGTGCAGTGGACCTGTACTCATCGCCCCAGATTTGGAAAAACCCTTTATCGTTATGACGGACGCATCAGATTACGCGATCGGAGCGATTCTTAGTCAGGGTGAGATCGGAAAAGATAGACCGTGCGAGTACGCGTCTCGCTGTCTTGAAGGGAGCGAACTCCACTATCCGACCTACGACAAGGGACTATTAGCAATTGTATTTGCAAAAGAGCAATTTAGGCCATATTTATACAGGCGCAAGTTTACGGTGGTTACAGACCATGAGCCACTTAACCATTTTTATTTACCTAAAAAACCAGATATTCGTTTTAACAGGCTTAAAGCGGAACTGAGGGGGTATGAGTTTGGAGTTGTATACCGCCCGGGCGCAAACAACAGACCACCTGACGCATCATCACAAAACCCAGTACTACAAGAGGGGGAAGTTAATCCCAAACGGCCTCGCCAAGAGCTATATCAGCTGGCGGACGAACAAGAGAATAAAAAACCGGCCAATAGCGACGGACCACCACGCGCATATTTAAAGTACGGGCAACTCGTAAAAAAAGAATCAAGGTAATTCGGAAAAAATAAAAATCCATGGCACCAACTCAGAAAACTCGAACGTTATAACACGAAAAAAGACACGATATCACAGTGGTAATAGTGAAAAAGGTTCAGATATGAGTACAGAAGGTCAAAAAAACGGCGATGCGGACTCTGAATCAGAGGAGCCTAACGAAAAGAATTCGCCGCCGCCACAAGCAATAAAAGATCGAAACGAGTGGGAAGTGCAAGAAGTTGCAGATTAAGGAGGTTCGGTAGTGTTAGCGGGGGGGGAAATCTCAGAGAGGCAAGGGGAGGGAGAGCGTCTGGCAACGTTGTGAATTTTTTCGGCTGCTGGCACGTCGTCTACTGTTGTTGTCGTCTACTGCAGTTGTCGTCGTCTACTGATGACAGTGTACTTATTTATTAGGTTTAATTTTTTATGATTAAATTATCAATTACAAAAGGAGTTTTTACTATTCATTACATTTCGAAGCGCGCGCCAAAAGCAGCGTTGCCAAGTCGTCTGCTGCGAGTACATTTTTTGCTGTTTTTTAATAGAAATTTGTGGTAGGGCTCTCTCAAACTTTAACAAAATATTATTTTGACAATATTCTTTCATTTAAAAAAAAAAAAAGCAAGTTCATTTAGCCGTTTTTTTTTTATGTGAAATTTAAGTGATTTCTCCATAAGCCTACATGATAAAATATTGTTTTTTCAGGTCAATATATCTTGAAAACGGTGTGGTTAAACCCTTCAAAAATTTAGCTGTAATTTGATACTATTATCCCAAACAACATATCGAAATTTCAAAAATTTTCATCATAAAAAATTATCACTACCGAACCTCCTTAAGGAGGACTTATTTTACAGGGGCCAGCAGACGAAAAATTAGGCTACATTGAGAAAGAGCCAGGCTTTTGAAAGGGGATAACAACTACAAGCACGCCAGCAATATTAAAACAAAATGAAAAATTACGGAAAGCACGTAAAAGACAACTTGACACTTTGCACAGACACAAACCATGTTTTTCAGCCACGCAACTGACGACGAACCCGTCAAAAAAAATAATAATAGCGAATTGTGACACACTTTTACCTAACGTTGTAACTAGAAATCAAGAGTTAATGACAGAAGAGCAAAGAACTGATATAAGAGAAAAAAAAGGAAGCACGAAACAAGCGAAGGAATTTTCAACAGACAAACAAGAGAAGCCGAATATACATGACTTATTGGAGGGAAGGTCTTATGAATTGCGAGCTATAGTTATGATCGACATTAAAAAGCAAGATGTAGAAGGCAGACCAGAAATGAGGATAGATATATGGGAGCCTAGCGAGAAAGTAACGTCAGTCAAAGCAGCGCTACGCACAAGAGACGAAGTAAACGAAAACACACATAAAGGGGGGAATACGGCTCAGTCAGAGAAAAATGAGAACACGGTACAAAACGAACACGATGAGCAGATAGAAAAAGTTGCACCCCTAGTTAATGGCTAGAATATTTAAAAGACGAAACGCGAAGGGAAACTTGTGAATGCACACAACCTGATAGTACTCTGACAAAAATATCGTAAATACCATCCAACCCACCCAGAAACTGTTTGTTTCACAGCCTTATATGGTTGTACGAACTCAACATCTCAAATACTAAGTTACGAATAATTCTGCGCAGTTCTAATTTGCACAAAAATGCAGAGAGCCGAAAAAAACAAAAGAAATTTTGGAGTCACAAACAATGTATGGGAACAGCGATTGTACTTATCTGTTCTCTCAAGAATACAAGAAAAATATTTGCGTACATTTTGCATTAACCAATGGAAATTATATTTATACTCATTACATTGCTACGACAGACGGTGAATTTGGCCTTTTACATTTAGAAGGCACAGGTGAGAATGCACATTATACGCCTCCTATACAAGTTTCTAGCGCGATAAATACAAAACTTGAGTCAGGGGCAGAAACCTCACAAAGAGACCGTAGTAGTACCGAAGAAAGTGAGAAAAATAAGCACAAGTCCGAACTAGACAAGAGAGTGGACAGAGGCAAGCGAGGAAAGGAGGACAAAAGTCTTTTAGAAAAGGAGCAAGACACTTCCGAAAGTGCAGCGGATACGAGTAAGCATACGGAAAACGGGGAGAGCAAACAAGCAGCGACGATGACAGCAATGAAAGTACAGTAGAGGAAGAAGGAAAGCAAGCCAACGAGTTAAATGACGCGCTATACGAAACAGAGAGCGAGAACGAAGCCAACACAGTAATACACTCACCATCGATGGAAAAATATAGAGTGTGCAGAACACGCCTACCAACGGCAAGGCCACCATGGGCACCAAAAGAGGGGGAAAACCCACCTCTACTACAAAAACTAAACAGGATCGAGGGCCTCCTATTAGTACTTAGACAATCTAGCGTTTATGACGATAACAGAGGCAGTACCCAACACAGAGGTCATAAATGCGCTGCACGAGAGGGGATACATTAATCTCACACGCATGAATAACGAAGAAAAGAGCGTAGGAGAAACTAAAATAATAAATACAAGGAGAATAAAAATTATACACATGTATGTGAAGCAGCATTTTGAAGAAACGGCGCTTTAATCAAACATTAAAAAGTGTATTAAGGCCCTTAAAGAGGTAGTAGTAGCAAACGAAATAAAAAAACAAATGGAATTGTCAGGGATCTAGCGATTCTTAATCTAACCCAGTAGGGATACTTTGTCGATACCTTTGAGGAAATATTTGGAAATATTAGACTAGCAGCGGTACTCTACACGAATACTTTAGTAATCCTACCAGCAGATCAAAGATTTAAAATTATCAGAGAATACCACGAGGCGGCAATAGGTGGACATAGGTGAATGAATAAGACATATAACAGAATCGCTAAAGACTACTATTAGAGAAACATGCGCCCGGATGTGAGACAAGTCATCTTGGGATGCACATCATGCCAAACGAAAAAACTTGTCCGAATTAAAAGGAAACAAGCCATGCTCATCACCAACACACCGAGTAGACCGTTCGAAAAAATGTCTATAGACTTCTACGGGCCCATTAGTAAACCCTTATCAAATCAGTATACACATATTTTATCTATACAAGACTGACTAACGAAATTTATAGTTCTCGCACCTGTGAAGAAAGCAACAGCCGACGAAACGGTAAGAGCGATAACAGATAAGTTTATAGCATACTTTGGGCGACCAGAACATTTATTATCGGACCAAGGCACTCATTTTATGAACAAGAGTATGGATGAACTTGCAAGGCTGTTTAAAATAGACAAAATGGGCAGCACAGCATTCCACCCACAAACAAACGGCCCCATCGAACGTATGCATCATACTCTCACGGAATACATCAAGGCCTATGTAGAACAAAATGATCACTGGGACGAACATTTACCTATGTGCATGCTTTCATACAATACCACGGACCATCAGAGTATGGGATACTCACCGCACGAGTTAGTTTTCGGACAAAGAGCTAGAACCCCATCTAGTATTGAACTGCCACCTAAGGGCCAAACATCGGATGAATATGTCATAGAGTTAATTGAGACCCTGACAGAAATGAGAACCATCGCAGCAATGAACCAAGTTCAGGCGAAATACCGATCAAAGCATTACTATGACCGCCAACTGAATACAAGATATTTCTCAGAGGGAAAAATGGTTTATATGCTGTAAGATCCATCAAAGGGCAAATATGATTCGCAATACGAGGGCCCGTATGAAATAAGAGGCATTGATTATATCAACAAAAACGTAAAACTACAGAGAAGTGACAAAATAAGAGTATCCCACGTAGATAAAATCAAAAAAGCATGTATGGTAAAGGCACCGCCAGATAATGCGAACAGGGTAAGGGACACGAAGAGACAGACTTAAACATTCGACTCCACTTAAAATTTTCGCGGCCCCCGGATGCAGCGCAAAAATATAACAGAAAGGAGGGATCAATTAGGTTTACGATAACATTTTTCGCGGTCCCCGGACGCACTGCAAACTAAATATAAATATATATATATATATTGGACTCAGATACGCAAGCTCACAGAAAAAAATATAATGGGGAGGTACGCATGAAAAAAGCATTAATAACATCAATCAATAGTAGAATTTGCATTACGTGAATTGAAAAAAAAACAAAGCGAATGAGGGGCGCGTGTGGCACTCTCTTATGAGGAGATATACTCCAATAAGCGTAGAATTAATTCATGGAACAAACATACATATTATAGATGGTACAACAGAAAAAATTATGTATACGTATAGGCTGAGATAAACAAGTAAATTCAAATGAATATATGCAAGAGGTAAGAAAAAAATTAATGTTAATTAATCAAACGAAAAAGAGTATTAACAAATAACAATTTCTTTTTGTAACCCACTGACATCATTGTTGTGTAAGAAAAACTTATTTTAGCAATTATTGTTAGGTAGAGAGAAGCATGGAGGAATGAAAGTAAAATAACTTAAGCAACTGCAGGAAAAAAATTAATTCTTTAACAGGCTCACGAGCTCACGTCAAGTACGAGAGATTGAATCTCTTTTTCTTACCCCCTTCCGTCATCCCCCATCAGTAACAATCCTACTCCTTTCATCATGATCCACTGAAAATCAGAACGCCTGAAACGACACACACAGTCGTCATGAAGTATCGAATCGACTGCCAAGTCCAAGGCAACGAATACACTGTTCGTCAAACCGTCCACCTCAAAGTCAGCATTATTTTGCAAAAACTGCATGGACCAGTACTTAATCTTTCACGTAAGGGAGACTAAAAATAATGCAACCAGATTACCGCTCGACTATCCAGAGAAATAATCGACCACACCCAGTGTGCGGCAGTGTTTCAGAGAACTTGGCCATCGAAGGACAACGTTACCAGGCCACCCTCATTCAAACAGGGTCGTCGATATTGGAGGCATACGAATCTACAACCCGCATGCTTAACTGAAAGAAATAAAAGACGATTGCAATCACATAAGCTGTTACTTAAATAATGACATTGCGCAACAGTGTACGCGAACTGCTTTTGCTTTTGCAGGAAGGGAAAAAAATAATATTGCATCCATTAGGACCACACACGGAGATTCTATTGGCAAAAAAAAAAGGGAAAAAAATCATGTTGTGACACGAGTAGAGTTGAAGCTCAGCTTTGAGAACTCAGTCAGCCACGCAATCATCTTAGAAGGTAAACTTTCTCTAGGCATTATAGAGGAATAATAGAAGATTCGTTTTTGTAAGAAAAAATAGCGAAAAAGCAGCGAACGAAATCAGCAAATACGTCTACGGCGTCGAGAGTGGAAGTCGACGAAAAAAAAATATCCTTATAATTCCTTGCCTAAAGCTGACCCCATAAGAAAAGAAAGAGGAAGAGAATGAGGTAAACATTATATAAGAAAATGTATGGATGAAAAATACAAAAAAATGTACGATACAGGTCAAAACTTAAATGCGGAATATACCGCCATAAAATGATTTTTTTTATACCTCCAAACTTGTCTCGACCAAAAAAAAAGTACAAGTGAAATGTAAGGCAACCAATCGTCAAACTATCTGACTTTACAGTGTTCTTGAATATGTTACATGACCCCACAGGAAAAATGGGGCACGTAATATCATAACCAACTATTGACAAACTCAATAAGCGACTCATATGCGCACGTAGAGCTAATGCGAAATAAGGGATAACGTAATGAAAGATATTTACGATTGAGGATTTTTTTTTAAATAAGGGAAAAATACCGACATTGACAAAAATATTAAAATAAATTACAATAATTATACAAAAAAAGTAAAGAAAGAGAATTAAAAGATATATGTTCATCATTATATACTCTAAATGTAAGGGGAGAGCCACACTCGAAGCTCAACGCTGATAAAAAAGGGAAAAAATAAAAAAAAGGGTATGGTTCATATGGTAATACACTTAAATAGATAGCTATCGATAGAGTATACGTAGTGTCTGGGGAAATATTTAGCACATGGACTAAAACGGGTGCTCTTAGGCAGGAACTAGAGTTAGCAACTAATAGTTAACAGTTTTATATACTACAGGGTTGATAAATTCAGCAATGGGATTTCTTTTTCTTATCTATAAGTGCCTTCTCTATCGGGGGGCCCTACTACTAATATATTATAGAATGTTCGCAGGTAGTCAGCGTGAAAACAACTCTGAAAGAGATGGAACCACGGCAGTAAACTCGTCAGCACCGCAGCCAACATCCATCGAAATGCAGAAGACTCCAAGACGCCTAATGAACATCCCAGTAATCAGCACGGGAAGATCCTTCAAAGGTCGCGAGTCCACATAGAACACGTGACGTATTACAGCGATTTGCATTACCAATGGAACAATAAATAAAATTAAGGAATATAGAATAATAAGTAATACATAAGTAAAATAACGAGTTTATTGTAATGGCAATAACAACTATGTTTTAACAACAATTCCGTAATGATAATATAAAAAAAAGAGGGTAATAATATCATAAGAGTAATTATGACAATAATATTATTGAGAAAAACGGGAGTAAGCGCCGGGAGTCGCTCGACTGTATCGGGGGCGCAGTCCATAGGACAAACACAAGAAAGAATTTTTTTTTCTCTTTTAAATTAATGGTAAGAAATTTAAAGGGGAATTATTTTTTTTTTTTTGCAAAAAAACAAACGATAAATAGGTGCATGGAAAATGATAAAATAGAAACTCCATGTAAAATGAAGCAATGTATTATTCCAAATTTATTATTTTGTATGGTAAACAACTATTAATGTAAAGTAGTCTAAAGCAGATTCCCAATTCACGGCAATTTCAAATATAATTGTAATATAAGGCAAAGCGCATACAAAATCAATATTGTTATACATTTAACACACAATGAGAGAAGACTGAATTATTAGAAGATCGAAAGTATTAATGTAAAGGGAACAGCGGTTTTCTACAATAGAATGAAAGGATGAGTGTGAAATACTAAATTACATAAACAACACAGACAACAGAAGAGTCAAGGAATCGAGCAGCCGAGCATTCGCACGTTTTGGGAATGAAGGGTACACGATGAGCCTTTGAGGGAAATACACGCGCTACTTTGCCTTTAATTTCGGTGATTTGAATAAAGCTCTTGATATAATCAATTGTTGGTCATTCTCGCGACGCACCTCCTACCTATCTCTTTCCCACGTAACACATCCCTTTAACATCTATGGATTTCTTAACATCTGTGGTAAACTATTTTATTCTGCATTTCAATTACTTATTTTTACATTAGTATTCATTTTCAAATAAGTTTTAAATTATTTATGAATTTTACATTCCAATATTTATAGAAAAATATTAACATTTAGAAATTTTTCTGTTTAATCTTTTTTTTTAACCTTATAAACGTGGGTTTTAAAGCCATGATAAAAAACAGTATTTTATTTTCTCAAACAAAAATTAGAATTAGAAAAATTTTAAAAATTTTCCAGACAAACAATCTTATTTTTGGGATCCAAAATTTTAAATTATAAATCACAATGAGTAAAGTCAACGGGGATGATGAAAGAAGAAAAGCACTTCGGAAAAAGAGAGATATTGGGTTGGAATCAGTTACATCTGAAGAGCAATTACTGAAAGTGGAGCAAGAAGAAACTACGAATAGAAAGTAACGTCTTTATTCACAAATGTATGATCATATTAAGAACCACAACTTGGTATTACGGAGCGTGACTATTTATTTACATAATCATTAATACATATTCAATATTTTGCCTTTTCAAAATCAGAGATCCATAATTTTAACTGAATAAAACCTAGTAACAGTTTAAAAAAAGTAAACAATTAATTTGTACGTACAAACATTTATAAAAACAATAATGTACCTAGAAGTGCCAAGACAACACGCCAAAAAGAAACCGATGGCGCCTAGTTCTTAACTTAGTTACAAAAAAAGTCATGTTTTTGAAATTCAAATACATGATGAACATAAAAAAAATCTTACTCTTAACAGTCATACAAAAGCGGCACAGACATATAACATGTAAAATTAAGTTAACAACGTACACATACTAAACATACATCATAGGGAACAGTGAACACTGAAGGAGACCCTATACCGAGGATGTAGAAGAGATATAGTAAATTGTTTATAATCAGCTTATACTGAATATGGAAATTTTATATGTTCTGTTTATAATGATGTATAACTCAAAAATATAATTTAACTTTTGATTTTAATTTTAATTCGAAATAAAAAATTTTTGTACAAACTGTTAGGTTTTTTGTATGTCTAATTGTCTACTTCGATTGTTACTCACTATAATTTAATTAACTCCAGAGGAAATAGAGCTAGAAAAATAGCTGAAAAAAAAAGAAAGCATGGACGCTTATCATCTTTTACTTGCTGAATTATCGAACAATTCTTCACCTCCACGTACATCAACAGAGCAAGTAGAAAATAAAGATAATAATATGAGAATAAATATAGCGTTGGAGCGCGCGGTGGCTCGGTCGGCTTGGTCGTGGATTGGCACGCGGGAGACTGTGGTTCGATTCCCGGCCAGTGCGACTTTACGGGCAAGTACCTCTGTGATTTTTCACATGTGCTTTTTCACCACGCAATGCTCCTCGAAGAGGGTTTAGGCGACCTCCTCGCAGCAAAAATTGCCTAATTTCCCCCTATCCCCTCCCAGTAATGGGAGGCCTCCCATCCCTCTTCCCTTCCTTCTCCAAAGTGCTAAGTGCCCATAGTAGTGCCCTTATTAAAGGAGCCGGACGTAGAGCACTATAATATAAAAAAAAAATCTGTATANCGTTGTTTTATAATTTATAAGAAATACCATCGATAAAAATGGGTATTTTTATTTGTTTATTATTAAACTTTTTTTTTTTACTACTAGCTACATTAGTAAAACTGAATCCATTAACGAGTTCACCACAATTGAAAGTTGTCTCATTATCAGAAACTAGTACAACCCTTAGACAGCAAGTACTTCGTGTAAATAATCAAGCTGAAGTCACTCAACAAACACAAGGAAAACATTCGGATGATTCTAGTGATAGGATAACACATGAATAACAGAGTATGAAACAAAAAGCGATAATGAGGCACATAGTGATACGAAATCCGTAAGAAAAATTGAAAGTAGAGGTAGACAGTGTAAAAGTATCAGAGATATGGCATCAATCGTTTTTATTTGTTGTAGAACTGTAATTATAGATAACTTTAATGACGTTCCATTAAGCGATAGGTACAGTGTTTATCTTAGGCACAAATCAGCTTGTTTACAGTTTCATAAAGAATTCAAATCAAACCCATTCGGTATTGCGTGCTTCATTTGTAATTGTTTGCGATTTCAATCAAATATGAAGCCATCAAAAAGTCAACAAAAACTACTTTAAGGTCAAGAATATTAATTTTCACAATATTTAAGAACTCACTACATGCTGTAAATGCAAAATGAGTATAGACAATAAAAAATTTCTACTTTGGCTACACTTAATGGTCATAAATATCAAACAATGCACAAACATTATCCACCATTAGATTTATTATTAAAATAATTCGTTTTTCCTCGTATCCCAGTCATACGAATTAAGAAACCTAAACACATTCATGGAAAGTATAATTAATTACATTTTCTACGAGACGAATTAGAATAAAATATGGATAAAAATCGTAATCCAGCCACAACCAGATATGGAATCACTAAAGATGCCGTTTTATCCCGATATACTGAAAAAATAGAATCACAATTATTATTGTTGTATTTTATTTATCATAGACTGATTGATTGTGTTCTGTAATTTTCATAGGAAGACTCAACACTAAAAAATATTTTTATTGTAAATTTTTGCATTCTTTTATACGTAAAAATATTTTAAAAATTCGAAATTTGTAATGCATTCTTATTTATTCACGATAAAATAAAAATACTAAATACAAAACTACAAAATACCACTTCGTAATTAAAAATTGTTTCCCTAAGAACTGGAATTATGACAGCGTGACTACATATAAAATAAATTAAATAAATGAAAGTGATCTACTTATTGGACTTTTTTTAATAGATGCTATTCAAATCATGAAATTTATTAAAAGTGTAAAAAATACTATACCATTCCCATATCACTGTGTTCAATAACTCACTTATTGAAAGTTTGACTTCTGCTGGGGGTCTCGAGACCCAGACCCAATTTTTTACTATGTGAAAGCATTTGACATTATTATCCTGTAAGCTACCAAATTTGTATATAAAATTTCTAATTCAATGTAACAAGGAGAACTAATTAAAAATTATTTATCTTCATGCACGACAATGAGCAAAAAGTTAAGTATAGCTAATGACGCTATAAAAATCTTACAGTCGAGCAAAAAATTTCCTTTGCTAAAGTAACCTTATAATTGTAGGTTATATGCAATATTGATCTACTAGCCTGGTGACAGTATAAGTGTTCTGTTATTGATTTTATAACGCAAACCTTGTAATACATCTTATTATTTAATTATCATACAATATTTTCATTAATACAAGGAATTCCATTAAGAAACGTATTTATTACTTTGATTGAAATATTGTATGGTAGTCGAATGAAAAGATCTATTACAAGATTTATATTATAAAATTCATTACCAAGCACTGAAACTAACACCACTTTATCGGATCAATATTTTCTGTCACTTAATACATGTTTACTGTGGCAAAGGAAGTATAGTTAGTAATAAATTCCCTTTTAACTTACAAGTTTTAAGATAAAGGCAAAAAAATCAAACACAAATACGCTACAAAGTTGCAATTTTGTTTTTTTACCAACACGTCAAGATAATAAGACTAAAATAGTCAGAGAAAATATTGATATTATGTTAGAGCAAATAGTTTCAGTATTAGATAAGTGTGAAATATCGTTTAGAGACTATGTATATAGTCAGTGCAATAGCTTACGCATTAGGTATGGACATAGAAAATTCGGTTTTGAATAAGAGTTTGATCAATAGAAAAACAATAAAAATCAGAGAAAAAATAAAATTAAGAGATTGTTTGAAGTAGAGAAAATCAATGCAACAATAGGACACTGAGACAGTAAAACAATACCTGAAATTTTTCATCCAAAAATACTGAAAGACTGCCTACAATTCTGAACAGCGGAATTATTGAGAAAATCATTAGCATTCCAACGATTAAGGATAGGAAAGGAAGCTCTTAATTCACTGCTACATACATTAGATAGTTGGAATCTGGAAAAAAATCAGTTGTAGGCTTGTGCTATGATACAACATATTTAAATTTAGGAAGTAGAAACGGTACAGCAGTACGATTGAAGCACTTACTTTCAAAAGAAATATTATACCTCCCGTGTAGCCATTAAATTTATGAAATTGTCTTAGGCCATGACTTTAAATGCAAAATACCTGGAATTCACGGTCATAATGTATCATTGTTTTAACATTTTCAAAATCAATGGGACTATATAGATGAGCAAAAGTATAAGATCTTAGCATCACAAGAAAAAGTTCACCCAGTATTAACAACTCTGATAGAACAGGTTCCAACTTCTATATCTATAGATCTAAATGAATATCAGCTGTAAAAAAATTATCGACAACGGTTAGAGTTATGCCTAATCTTCATTAATTCTATTCTCTTGGATAAAATGAAATTTTGTAGGCCAGGAGCTTTTTACAGAAACATGAATGCCAAAAGCAATATTTCTGTAAGTTGAATCATGCTTTAACACTTCTCTAGCTGTTCAAGCGCCTCAGAATGACTTAAACTTTCTGAAGAAAGTATGCGCTAATAAAGTAGTTGACTCTGATGTTTTTATTGTTGCTCAAGAAAAATCCAAGAACGACCTTTGGTACTAAAGCCATAAAACACGCACGATAGCATTTTTTGATCCAAATTTTTCGTTCAATGCCACAAGATAACCATGTTTATAAAATTCAGAAGAAAGTTAATTTTGCTGTATATAGATAGGAAATTATAAATTCTGATTGTCATTGTTTACTTTACATAAGCATTGTGATTTCAACATACGTTATGGTAGCTTTTTTTTATTTAAAATATCAATTATATCATACGTTAACAAACATAAAATAAGCATTTCTTAACATTTAACGCTAAGCGCTTATTATATAAGCTTTATTGTATACTTTAAGAAGCTGTATACCCAGTACACTTTCCACGTCAATCACTGAACTTAAATATAAAGCGACTGAGTAAAAATAAGTTTTTTACCGAAACAGATTAAGATTTAAGTTTTTGAATAACATCGAAAAAAATGTAGCTTAAAAAATTTTATCTTAAAATGATCACGGGTTAAAATCAGTACTTTTTTACGTGGTACATAAGCTTCTAGTTAGCGATAAGAGTTATTCTCCTAAAACATCAAAAACTTTACACAAAATCTCTCTAAAAATGAGTATATTGTACGATGTCACATGTAGTTCACGATGAGAAAATGAAAATACTTTAAAGTTATCCATTCAGAAAAGTTAAAAAAATTAGTTGTTTGTTTACTACAGTAGCAAAAATATCTTTCCTACTGCTTACATTCATAAAATTTTAATAGAGCTGATGCATCCACTCATTCCATATGCTAATTTAAATTTCTATTATTATAAAATAAAAGTATCTCTATTTGGGCCTTGACTCAAAATAATGACAACATACGACTCATAGATTCGTACCACTTGATCACCATTAGCATATTTATTTTTCATTATATTTCAAAGAAAATATCTGATTACTATTCTAGGACTGGGTAATTTTTTTTTATGAACCGAAAAACACCAAAACTTGACTTAATGCAAATTTTAATGCCTGAGGACCGTTTTTAATGCCCACGTACGTGTGTTTGCCTTATATTATGTTTCATGCGAGGGAAGTGGAAAAGAAGATGAACACATACAGCCAGTGGTACAAGCAAAGAGAAGAGCTAAAGTAAAAATCATGAATATGAAGAAGAAATATGTATTAGAGGACTCTAAGTGATGATGTTATAATTTTGCACGCGAGTACATGTGTATATTTTAGTGGGATTCGGTAGGAAAGTAGGAATATATATGTTACCGATTTATAGCGATTATCGGAATTATCCATGTATTTTCAGTGTCTTTTCTTGTAAATCGTATTTCACAAGAAATGTGTGTGAGCATATACGTGTAGTTAGGGGAAATATGGGCTGTATGCAAGTTAAGTGGAATGAGAGGAGTAAGGGAAAAAAAGAGACAGAGTAGGTTTTAAAACAGTAGACCATGAGCAGCAAGGAGTGATACCCGATATTGTAAAAAAACATCGACATTACGTATCGATAAATATTGGCTTTGTAAATATCGATTAGCAAAATATAGATTTAAAAAACTTCGATATTTTAAATATCGATAAAAATATCAATGAAATTAAAACTGTAGTCATAAATAACAAAGACAATAGTTACTTGCAATGAGAGAGTATCGGAAAATGAGTCCCAGTTGACAGCATGGTACTCGGTATGCCTCCATGGTTTTAAATATATGGGTTTAATATATATATGTATGTAAAAGCAGTTACTTTCGATGTAAATAATTAAATGCCAGAATATTACTGAAGATATTTGACAATATAATACGTATATTACATTGATACCGCCTAAAAATGCGGTACAACTATAAATTCATTTACATGCTTAGGATTTTTTTGTAGCACTGGACAACTTCTTAAATAATTACAGAGTTACATTGGTCCTTATTATGCATAATTAAATATTACATTGGTTTTTAATAGAGTACATATTTAAATAGTAACTTCAGTGTTATAAATAAAGCTCTTAAGACCATTTATCACAGCCAAGTTATTTGCTTGGATTAAGTCATATATTTTTATCCGTCTATTGAGTAGTATTACAAATAGTAGTAGTTAAAATACAATTGAAAATATTTGAAAGATAAGTAATTCAGAAATACTGATAGACGAAATAGAAAATTTAATTGTCTAATAATTTCCAGTCACTTACAAATAAGGAGTGTTAAAATAATAGTTGCTGAAAATGTTGTGGAGTCAATCTATTCCTTCTATCCTTAAAAATTTCTCCAGCAATTGAAAACATTCTCTCGGATGGAACTGATGTTGCGAGTATCGTTAAATATTTGACACCCAAATCTGCGAGTTGCTGACATGAGTGTTGTTTCCAAAATTGGAATGGATCGCATGTATTTAATAAAACAAGCTGACTCTGATAGTATCTTAGCTCTTCTGAAAGCCCTGACTAATTTTCTCCTGTAGAAAGTTTACTTTGGAGATTTTGTTTACGCAATCAGTTATGATATGACCAAAAATCTGATTGATTGAAAGCATTTTGTTGGATGTTTTCTTTCTGATCTTGTAAAACAATAGATTTTGAACACCTAAATTGTTTTGAAATATTATTAATCGCATCTGCACAAGCTGAACGGTCTTTAAAGTGTATCTTCTTAAACCTGGTCCGATTAAAGGGATTTGCTCAATGTTAAAAGTTTTTGTAATCTAAATGCTGTGGCTGTCTTTACTTGGACTTCCTTTAGAGTCACTTATCATGATCTTATAACAGGTATTACCAAACTTGTATTTACATAACTCTCTCCAGATAATATTAAAGTGGCTTATTTAAAAGGTTGCAGCAAACTAACGAATTCGCGTGTTATTTGTAATTCAGTTTCAGAAAGCATCGGAGGCAAATCTTGAATTTTGAGCAATATAGGCAAAACTTTATCTGATACACACAGAGTTCCAACGTGTTTGAGTGCTTTGTATTAAAGTCAAATCAGACACTTTTCGTATTTCATCAGCTGCTGGGACTGATTTGTTTAAAAATTTGGTAATCGACTGGATCTTGTCTTTAATATTTTTCACATCCTTATCTACACCAATTACTTTCGAAGGAACCAAATTCAGAGTATGAGCGAGGCAAAACAGTTGAACCTCTGTACCAAACGTTTCAGAAACTGCATTTATGATATTACTAGCATTGTCAGTAACTATGGCAACAATATTCTCTTTTTTAATGTGCCAAGTTTTTATCAACTCTGACAACCATAGTGAGATATTATCAGCAGTGTGACGTTCATCTAACTCTAAAACTCCTAAGTTCATGGACTTGTGACTATAATGGTAGACGTAATGACAAGTCATACCCAAATAACTTTGAGTATTCAGCGATTCGGTCCAAATGTCTGCAGTAAGTGTTATATACTTAATTTAATGAAGTTCATTCCTTACGATATTAGATAAGACTTTGTATTTTCTTCTATAAGTTTCGTGACCGTGTTTCGACTTGAAATTTTGTAAAGAGGGATAGCACAATTTTAAAAAGCTTTAAATATATCTTCTTGGACAGTATCTAATGGCATACAGTCTTTAGCCAGTATAAATTTTAATTTTTGTGCTAATTCTTGATACTTATATCCACCATATAAAATCAACGATAAACTAACTCATATTTTTTTATGATAAGATCAGTTAAATAATCGTTTTACGAGTTTCAACTTTACACGTATAAAATAAAAATAACAACCTACCTTGAAAAGACTTTTGGTACGAAAAAGCTTCGTCAACTCGTCTTTGCTTTTTGGTAGGTGTCACTGAATTACTGAATTCTTCAATACCCCGTTTTTGACTAGCAAGAGTAGAAACTACGAGATTGCTTTGCCTAGTTGTCTCAATTTTTTGACTCTTATCATTTTGCGCCACATTTTCTGTGATAGTGCTAACCTTATCAACTTTATTATTAATTATTGTTTCATTTGTTGTTTGGTTCTAAAAAATAAACAATTGCTCAACCAAAGACATAGAGTATTAACTCAAATGTATGTTTAACTAACATTTTTGGTAGAATCACGAGCATCTAATACACTTTTATATTTTTTTGAAGATGACTAATCAAGTATGTTGTGTTGCCAGAAGTTCTTATTACACTGCCACAAAGTTGACAACTACCTCCTCCTTCAGCAGTTTTTTTTGAAAAAGTTTCATACAATACTTTTTGGAGGCACTTGAACCATCAATAAATGTCTAAACTTAGTCAATGAACAGTTAAATAGTAAATATAATAAATAAATGTATTGTTTGCTTGAAATGATTTGACATTCAACTATTCTGTAAGGACTAACAAAAAATTGCATTTATTTGTGAAAATTTAGAATATGGATTGTGGATAAAAGGGAAAAGACAAATGCGTACTGGTAAGATACAAGTAAGTTTATCTAAAACCTCGAATAAAACTGTAAAGTTGAAAAAAAATCTCTCTTTCATTCCTTGAATGTGTAGATAAGAGTCAATAGAATACGTATTGGATTTACTCAAAACATTTAAAAAGGTTATTTAAAATTAAAGAATTAAGGATTTTTAATTAATTCAATTTTCAACTCAACGTTCGACTCGACAAGAGAAAAACAATGATCTCGACTTCTTAAGCAGGTCAGGGCCCCCTCATCGACGGGGCTAGAAAGATTGAATGGGTGATCCCAACCTCATGGACTAACCTCTCTTTGGGCAACGCAACCCAGGACGTACGTGGTAAAATAGCTTGACGCCTTGCTATAAATCTGTTGCCTCCAATCTCCAATGACCGTTTCTTACACACAAAATAAAAATAATGACCTTTCGACTGTGAAGTCGGCTTACGACGGCTTGTGACTTGTTTACGTGCCTCTTCGTATGTGTTCTTGTAGGAGATGTATGTTTTACTCGTTCACTGAGTAAATTTTTCTTTTGCAGGCACTGTTTATTTGCTAATATCGGACCACGATATTTGGAATTCTAATATCGATATAACGATATGTGGGTGGGAAAAATATTGATAGAAACCATCGATTATTGGAGCCAGAAACATCGATACTCCAAATATCGATAATTATCGGTCATCACTACAGCAAGACTGAGAGGACTCCTTGACGGGCCTTCGAGAGGAAAGGATCTAGAGCGTATGCACCATCAAAACGTCGTTCAACCTCCGTCCATTCATCAGCTTATGACGACCTACAAGAGGCATCATCTGCAGCCTGGGTGGGGACTGGGCAGTCACGAGAGGCTCTAGAGCACTGGGTGACACCACGAGGACACGACGCCGACGTCTGCCACAGAAATGGTTTTTCTGAAGGTATTTAGCGTAGTGCAAGAAAAAATTAGCGACTGGAAGGGAAGTGCGGGATAGGGACTTTGTATGTGGTGCCGACTATTCATGTGTCGAAGGTAAGGGCAAAAAGCAGGAGTGTGAATGAGCGTGTGTGATTGAGGCATGCAGTATATTTCTTTCTTGTTGAGGAGAAGAGTGATGAGTGTGAACGGGGGGTCGATACCGCTAGGAGAGTGAGAGAGAGAAACGCATGCGTAAGAGCGAGAAGGAGGTTGTCCGAGAGGAAGACGTTCAGGTCGGGGAAGAGAGCTTGGCGGGCGTGACCGTTCGAATCACGAACCGATGCATTCGAAATGACGAGAAGCTATAGCACTGTGCGTTAAAAAGGTGTACCGAAAGTGTGTGTATACGTATTCGAACGGCCGCCCGTCTGAGCTCGGAAATCGGTGAGAGGACGTCCGTCCATGACGATAGGACGAGGAGAGTGCGTGCGTATCCAAGGGGCATTAAGCCTCGGCAGTCAGTAAGGGGCCGTCTGTCCGTTGGAATAGGACGTATTAGGATGTGTATGTGTGCGAGTCCACAGCGTCGTCTGAGACTCGGTAAACCGGCTGGTGAGGCCGACAGTAGGATTCCCTGCGGAAATAAGTGTGTACCGTTCACAGCGTCATCTGAGACTTGGCAGAACAGCTGGTGAGGCCACCTATAGGACACTCTGCGGACAAAGAGAGGATATGCAGTGTGTGCTCTCGTCGTCAAGTTGATGCGTGAGGTAGCTTGTGATCGAAGGTGTTGCGTTGTGGCCAAGTGTTCTAGCTATCGAACCGGGTTGTCGTAACTTCAGAGATAGCCGTTGTCTAGGTCGCGAGTGGGGGAACTTTGTATGCGTGTGCATACGTGTAGGTGTGCGGGTCTAGGTATGAGTGCAGGAGTGCGTGTCTTAATCTGCGACTTGCGAGTTAGCACCGAAAATAGTGTTCATCTCTTGTAAATAAAGTAAGGAGAAGTCCAAAGATGAATTATGTGGTACGTGTATTTATTTGTACAAGTTTGTAATGCATGTATCCTGATCATTTGCTTCAGGAACTGTCAACCTCCTGACGGACAGTCTGCAGTGGGGCCTCCTCTAGGTGGAGAGTTACATCGGAAGAGCAGAACTGAGCCAAGTAGCGGAGTCGAAGAGTGTATTGGGTCTCTGAACTTAAAACTAGCCTGCATGCAAAAATGTAGTTCAACGCGTGCTTTTGACTCTCAGGCACTATACGAAAAAAAGACCTGGTATGTAAGAGCGGGCGGTCAGTATAGGTAATTATATGCACATTGACTAAATAAGAATCTCCTGCCTTGCATATGTATATATATATGAAATTCAACGTAGCCGATTTAGTGAGAAATAAGTGCAATTTTGTTTATACTCCATGCTGCAGGGCAACATAATTTTGTTTATCAGTATAGATTTATGTCGTGGTAATTTATGTATATATGTGTAATATCTTTGTATCCTGTGTTGGCTGTGTTGAATAACACCATGAAAGACTACGTTAATACACCCACTATTCCATCAGTTGACTCCATTAAAAAAAATGGTAACATTATATTATTGCAAAGTATGAGTAGTAAAAATATTAAATTACATGTTTTACTCCAATAATAGAAATTGTTAAGTACTAATATTTTTAACCAGTATAACTTGTTAATAACATTATCTAAAATACAATTGTGTGCTCTAAGGTACAAGATTACGTGCATTTAGCAACATTTTACTAGATTTAATACATAGATTTAAGATGATATTTGCAAAACACTTTTTCTCCTAATGTTAACACAAAATTATCATCCGGGCCCAACGGAAATTTTTTTTTTTTTTTTTTTTTCATTACGCTACAACATTTTAATGTAGCAAAGTAACCTTTTAAAAAAAGTAACGACAAAATTTTTTTTTGGAAATAAGAGACAGTCTTGTATATATATGCATGTGTATACGAGTGGCGCTCTACCCTACTGCGCACATTACACACCAACCCACATAAGTGAATGAAGACCTTAAGATTTTCAAACTTGAAAAAAATCCGGAAACTTAACGATTGAGACAATTACGTGAAATAAAAAAATGTTTAAAAACTTTTAAACTGCAAATCTATTTTTTCACGTCAAAATAATCATTAAAATCATAAGTATAATAAATCACCAACAGCGGAGAATAGTGCTTATATTGTTTTAGGTTTCAATTTTGAAGATAAAATTTAATCTTTGCGTAAACTTAAGCAACTTACCGAAAAGACATCCTAAGCAATTATGTTTAAATAAATCGTTTTATTTGGCTGATCTTATCAAACTCCTAGTACAATTTCTATGAGGAAAATTCAGATATACATGTTTACGTTAGCATAAAAAATAATCGTTGAAACATTTTGAAATACATTGGAAAATTTAGGAATTAATTATTACAAAGGCTTATAAAGTGCAGAAATTTTTAGTATTTTCAATATTTTAGAAGATTTGCGAGAAAAGGAAAAAAATGGTAATCTTTATATCTTACCACCAATACTAAATACATCGGAAGTCCTAGATACATGAAGTAACACTACCAAGATAACATATCTATAATAAGAAAATGTAATGGATTAGATATGTTAATTAATGAAAAATTTAATTCGAAATGAAAGCAATTCAGTAAGATTACTTTAATTTCTAATAAAAATTACACGAAATCGTATTCCAAATGTAACTGTTAAATTATTCATACTATATTACGATTAGATTACGAAAGGCTACAGAAACAAGATCTAAAAAGTTTTTTAAATTCATCCGTCAAAAAAACAACCAAAACGTTCTAAAGGGAGAAGAGAGGTGATCTGTAAGATACTAAACAAAAATTATTCATCGATTTAACGAAAGGAAATGTAAGATATGTACTTTAGTCTGATACGTTCTTCTTACGATCAAATAGACTATAGATTTTAATAAATTTTATTTGCTGTCCGATAAATGGAGAGGAATGCACCAAATACCAAAATACAATGTTTTTTTAGGTTTTTGACAGCCAAAAAAATAAGAAGTACTGTTATAAGTAAAATTCAACAGAAAAAAGCCAAGATATGGATGTACTCAAATTACATTCAGTCTTTATCGATAGAAAGCCAGTTGCATTTCTGAATTCACCATGATAATGTATATGTGTACATATATGTACATACACCTCATTTGCATGTACTGAACAGATTTTTGTAACCCTGAGAGTTGGATCCTTGTAGTTTATTATCCAAGGAACAAAATAAGCCCAAAATTAGGTGGATGGAGTGAGAATTCTTAAAAAGTGGGAATTTTAGCCGTTTTTGGGCATTCTGGAATGAAGTGAATTGAATCTTCCAAATTGATTGATTTTTTAGGATATTCGCCGCCATCTTGGATCCAACGTTTCGAACTTGGCTAATTGGACCACGGATTCGTAATCAGCGATCCATAATTACCTTGAAAACCAAACTTGACACAAATCGGTTGATTTTTGATAAATTTTGCCACCATCTTGGATCCGCTATCTTGAATTTGGCTAATTTGACCCCGAATTCGTGATCAGCGATCCAAAAAACCCCTGAATACCAAATTTGGTTCAAATCGGTTGATTTTTGATAATTTACGACGCCATCTTGGATCCGCCATGTTGAAATGGGCTATTTTGACATCAGATTCGTGATCAGCGACCCGAAAAACCCCTGAATACCAAATTTGGTACAAATCGGTTGATTTTTGATAATTTTCGACGCCATCTTGGATCCGCCATGTTGAAATTGGCTATTCTGACATCAGATTCGTGATCAGCGAACCCAAAAACTCCTGTATACCCATATTTGTAGAAATCGGTCTACTTTAACAACGTTTCATATATCCAGAGTATTTTGACTATCAAAATTTGCTCTATATATACCTACAAAACCTTTATATAAAAAGTCGTTACACGTCTGTGGGACTCGGATGATTGTAGGATATCATCTCACAAAATCGTTTGATTTGAGTAGATACCTATTGGAAGCACGAATTTTAAGCATTTTTTGGGCTTTTTAGCCCACTGTGCGCCGATTGGGGTTCGCAGGAGTTTTGATAGAAAGGAGAGGGGACGCGATGAAGCGGGAAGAGAGCGATGAGTTAGAGAGACCAGCTGAGGATTATGAGCGAGCGGGACGTGCGAAGAGAATTGGGAAGCGGTGAAAGGCGCGAAGAGGTTAGTGGCCTGGATAAACTTGTCACCAGGAGCCCGAACAGTGAGGATACGAGTTGCCGGTATTGGATATTGAGTCACCCGGGTCAGCGCTACCAACCGAATGCGAAAGGATACTTGGTTGGTGAGGACGCCCACCAGTTCTCACATCTTCAGGATGCTCATTTCGACCTTAAATTCACACTCTGTAGCCGTTGGGAAATAAAGTAAGTCCGCTCCTCATTAATTGTGTAAGGTTTATGTATTAGCTCACGAGGTCTGCCTGCTGCGTAGGACGCGGAAGTTGTACGCCGATTATAGTTATAAATATACGGGGGACAGCGGTCTCCCCACCGAGGTTTATTACAACGTACTCTATCATTAATTACAGACACATACACACACACGACTTCTTATTGTTCAATTAATACTTTAGATTCAATAAACTTTTCTTTTATTTATAATGTTGAGAATCTTTCATTATTAATGCATGTATATGTGTGTGTCGTCAACTTTAATAGTTCCACGGTTCCAGTCCTATACCTGTTATTTAACATCTAGCTACTCCACGTATCAGGGACATACGTAGCCTTGAGTTACAAACCAACGGAGCACCCGACGCTCGGGCTTGACTACAGTGACATTAGGTAAGGTCTACAGGTTGTTTGACCTGTACAAAATACGAGGAGTGCTGTCGAGGATTTCCAGACCTGATAAGCCCGGCTGAAATCACATAGGGCAGGACGAAAGGGCAGGTCCTGTTTCCTGCGTCATTTCCAGCCGGGCACCCCGTAACAATGTTTACCAAACGTTAGTTATTTAGACTGCACGTGATTTAAAGATAGACACTAACAAAATTAATTAGTTACGCAGACTATCTCCATAAGTACGATCTTCTTCTTATAACAAGCATTGTAAACCATTGTAATTGTTTTCCCATACTTAACACGTAACTCACCTTTGTTTAACACATGCACGCACGCGCCCATACGCACATACACTCACACATTTAGATAAGGTTACTTATGCAGTCTCTACGTGCTTTTTAGATAGAAGCTAATAAAATTTAAAAGTTATCTGGACTGCTTATAAAAATACAATTTTGTTCTCATAATAATCATTAAGATTTCGATTTTTTTGAATCATGTCAACATAACTCACCTTTGGGCGAGATCCATATCCTTCTATATCATACAGCTGAATGTATGAGATAATTTATACAGACCCCTTTAGCCCCTCCTCGAACCAACCCCCGCTCGCCTCCACCAGCCTCTACTAAGTGAAACGCGGTGTTTTTCTTTGATAATTCACATTTATGTCTGAACTCCCACTGCTCATCACAGCCCATCACAGAAAGTCTGAAAATTGGCCGAAGTTTGCGTTCGTGCTCACAACAAAGTGTCACTCAATCTATCTGGTTTTAGGCTTATTTTGTTCCTCAGATGATAAGCTATGACGATCTCTTTTGCTTAAGGATTGAGAAATTCGTTGTAAATATTCATGTAAAGTATATATATATATGGTTGATTATTACAATCTACTGTTTTTTTGTTAATAAAGACAACGTGTGATGTAAGTAGATTTTTTTTGTTTTTTTTTTTTTATTTTATGTATCACTAAAAAAAGCACTTGTAACTTTTCAAGTTGTCAAAAAAATCTATAACAGTCTTGTTAATATATAAAGCAAAGTTGCTAAAACCGTTGTAATAGCTAACCGTAAAAACTACTAAACCAATTTTGCTAAAATTTTGCATACAGATTCTTGACACTTCCTAGATGGTTTTAGTATACTTTTTATCCTAAAAAATTTAATAACAATAGCAACAAATGAGATTAAAGTGTTACAAAAATACACCATCTTCTCTCTTTAATTCCGCAAGATCCGATGGGTGACGTTGACATAAAATTGAAGCTACCTGCAACATAATTAAATAAGTGTGGTTATATTAGGCTGGAGCGTCTCAAAAATTTCTGCAGTCCTCTACCAGCAGTTCGCTGAGCTACATAGAAACTGTAGATGATTGCCATGCAGCTAAATGTCCCAGTTATAAACAATACTCTTCTCCAATGCGCAAGTGACCTAGGTCTACTTCAACTCTGAACCTCTAGAATTAACGAGTGCCATCAATAAAAAATCATTCTAACTGATAACTTTTCTGGCGAAGCACAAGGAGACGTTTCAAACCGGTGCACAACCTGCTCCTACACTTCAGAGTTATGTGGCCGTTCCACCATTCTATCTGGTGCCGTCAGAGAATTTTTCACTACAAATGTAAGCCAGGGAAGCCAGCCCAAAGAAGCACGGGCAGCCACAACAGCTTCCTTCTCAGCGGTCGTCCTAACGGCATTCCTACAGAGAAGGTATTCTCTAGGCCTACTTTCCCGACTAACGATGAGCGGTTGGTTGTCCGGGAAACGACCTGAAGACGAGATATTCTTCAGTCAGCGGTGTACCTCCCTCCATCGCGGTCTCCGTACACAGAGACTTCGAGGGTAAGAGTCAAGCTACCCACAGCTAGCTCTTTATCATCAAAAATGATAATAAAGAATAGCTGGGAGTTTCACCACTGGCCCTTTTCCGGGCCATTATAAGTATTTACGTTCCCTACTTAACCATCAATCTCATCGGTTATTTCAAGGGCCACGTAAGTTTAAGCTACCTTGCAAACAAATACATTTTTACTACCCTTTCTGGAAGCCATTTGTCGACTAAAAGACTATGTTAACTAAAGACGGCCACTATTAAACCAATTCAGTCATTCACTGGTAGTCGTCAAGATCGGAGTTGTTCTTTGCAAGGCTGAAAACCCCGGTGACTGACCACCCTATATAACCCTCTTGACTCTAAGCATTTAACCAGGAATTACTAATTCTCTCCAAGGTCTGCGCTGGGCGAACCTAAAAGATTTAAAGGGAAAAAAAACTTGAGCCAATGGGACAGTCTCCAACGGGCAAGCATCACGAACTAATCTTCCCATCTGAGATTACCAAGACTTAGTCTGCAAAAAAAAAGATGCTTTAGACACCAACGTCTTCGACATTATACCACGAGACGTTGAAAAAGATCTCTATAACTAGCTTCAAAGCTTCGGACTTTGTCACTTTTTTCCCGATCAGTCTGGGGCTTCAACAGCAGGCCAGAGAAGATCATCTTGAGATATGAAGGCAATCACGTTTGCTGGAAACTTCAGTCAAGAAAGTGTTTACTTAAGAAGCTCACCGATCTTTTTTAGGACCATCGGACGTCGCACTACCTTGGCAACAAATATATTAGAATTTAACTAAGTTGACAGAAAACAGCCTTCAGGGGTCACAAAAGTCTTAAGCATGCCAAAAGATGCAAGAGGGTGAATTGGAATAAAAACTTTAAATGTATCTAATGAATACAATTTTAGGCGTCAAGAAACTGACGCAGAAAATTTATCGAGAGTGGAATAGCAGCGTCAAAATCGACAAATAAAAAATCGATTACATGAGAGATCAGCTTTTCATTGTACCCTCACAGTAATCTCTTAAATCTTCTTGATTTTTAAATAAGTAGAAAGTGTACTTGCATTCTTGTGGCGTCGAAAAATGTAGAGATCAAGCTTCAAGACTTTGTTGCTCTAGTAATAAAGTTGTGAGATAACAGAAACAAAATTTTTTTTTAATATATATTTTTTGGGAGTTTTAAATCTGAACAACTTTAAAAAATAGCCCTTTCCATAAATTATACGGGAGAAACTGCAAATCAACGGCCCCTTACGGCCAACGATTATTTCATGGCATAAGGAAAGCATGTTACGTTTTAGCATAATTATATGTTTTTTAACTTTTACAGCTTATTGTTTGACAAAATAAACTGTACGGATTCAGAACAAATATGTTTTTATTAAAAAGATTTTTGTTCTGAGAAGTATCAGGAATAAATGTAAAACTTCTAACTAAAAACGTTTTACATTATATGTCAACACATTGCGGTGTTTCATTTAGTAAGTCTCGGGCAAAGACGAGACGGAGGGCCGCTAGTATATTATGTATCATACATATAAATCATTATGTGTTAACTCGGACAGCAAAAACAAAATTTTTTTCAGAAATCTATGCAAATTGTTTCAGGGACAGTCTTATATAACGCAAGATTTTACTTTAAAATAGTATTACCCCTCTCCCAAATAAGCTCATTTAAGTAACATAAATAGCTTTAGTGACGGTATAAAAGTTAAAACGACTATTTTTTCCTATTTTTTAAGGTTTTGTAGCCTATAAATAAAACATTTAAAAAAAGGGTAAACATATAAATATTTCTGAAAAGAAAATTGATTAAAAATATGTGTGAAGTTTTGTTAGACTGTTTCACTACTGTCCTAAGAATTTAGAGGTTCTGACTATATTTTTGACTTACACTATTTGAAAAAAAATGTTCTCTCGTTCTTATAATGGCCAACAATAATAGCACGATATTTCTAATTAAATGACAACTTGCTATACGTGTTAATATATTAACACGAACATTTAAATATACATTTATATACATCTATGGGGCATAACACAACAACTTTCACAAAAAAAGTTTTTGTCAAACTCTACGGAAACTGCTATGAAGATAGGAATGCTCTATAAGACTAGATTTATAAATTAATATTATTTATTTACATATTAAGTAAACGATATAAGTTTGCATTTCTTTGCAAGCTTTTTTTAAAAATATAGCTTTTTGACAATTAGAAAAAGGAATTAAAAATATTCTTTTGTATACTATTTGAAAAATAATTATTTACTTATTATTGTTAAATTTAAACAGGCTTTTTACCAGTATATCAAGGGTTTGGAAGTTAAAATAAATTTATAGATGATGATAATTTTCAAAAAGTTTTTAACTGTCTGTTCAGATCCAACGATAGTAAGCAACGATCACACAATTTTCTTAACTGAATGATAACTTGACTCATATTTATGTGCTTACACACTAATTTTTCATGTCTGAATGTATTAAGTGTTTTATATTAAGTGGGCCTTTTACATATTTTAAAACTAAATGGTTGATTTTAACTAAATTTGGCGGTAATTAACTTTTTAACCTGATCTTTTAACATCAAAAAATTACTTTAAAAGCAGTTATTGTTATTAAAAAAACTAAGCATAATTTTAACATTTACTGAAACAAATTGACGGACTTTAATTGCAGACTTTTAGTTCTGGATTGAAAGGATTTCTCGTACTACGGCTATTTTTTAACTAATTATTTATTTTATTATTTAAACAATCTACTACTATTTTTCTGTCAGTTAGAAATATGTTTACATTTTTAGATAAGTGTTCCTTAAATCTTACTTTCTTTTATGTCAATAAAATGTTTTAAATTAACTATATTATAATATTTTGTTTTAACTTCAATACACTAATACACAATTCATTATTAATGTTTAACTTTATGATTGTGAAAATTAGAAGTAGATATAGCAGCTACTTACAGTAAATATTAATTATCTGAGCGACAATGCGAGAATATGAAGGTACCAATGTATATTAGTAAAATCCAATTTTTTCGCTGCAATTTAATAACATCAGAGCACCATTTTAATAATCATTCATTGCGTTAAAGGTAAAATTTTGAAAGCAGGAAATTAATTATTAAAGTTTGGTAATAGGTAAAACCCGGAAAAACAGACAGAGTTCTGCTCATATGTTTATCGAGCTTCTCTCACACTCCAGCTCACAGTATTTACACAGCGATAAGACAGGGTGTAGGTGTATCATACCTACAGTCATGCGCTGCATAACACGCGCATCGCGAAACTCTCATGCCGCGCGAGCCAAGAGTGGCTTCCCTTTACACCAGCATGGATAGGTACATTTATCTCCACTCGACAATACCCACTACCAATGGTTGATGGCCGTTCGATCTCTGCTAAGGCCCTCTGCGAGTTAAATAGAACTTTTTCGAGACTGTACTCGACTAGGAAAAGAAGACGCTCCACCACTGTTCGGGGAAAAAGGCAAAAGTCACTTTGCCTTTTTTTTAAAGCCTTTAGTAGAGGTTGTCGATGAGACGAACAACCTATTTTTAATAACCAATTTAATGTGTAAAATTTATGGTAACCCAATTAAAGCACGTAACAAAACTTTTACCTACCTTAGCATTTACTCCACCTTTCGTAGGAAAAATAGTTTCGAAAACTACTATTCTACTGGTAACAGTACATAGGTACTTTTCAAAAAATCAACAGGAATAACGGTACGATGACAAAATAGAGGTTTTTGTCACAGAAGTGCCATCCACGATCGGGACCATTTTGCTGCCCAAAAGACAGTGTACACAATTTTTCCTGCCAAGTGCTCAGTAGGCATCCAAATGGTAAGTTAACTAATAGTAAATTAAAAATTGAACCTCAAGATATAGAAGATATTTTTCAGAGTATAATTCTATACATGAAACTTTATTAAATTTATTTTTTTTTGTTAGTATGAAACCTTTAGTTCTGAAATCTCATACCTCTAGCTGAGGAAGCATTGGCAATTAGTAACTTTACTGTTTTTTAGTATTTTTTGTCATGAAAATATACCTTTAAGCAAGCGAGTGTTGGCAATCAGCATCCTAACTATTCAATAATATCATATAATACTAAAAAGTACCCTAAGACGAGCTAGCATAGGCAGTTAGCCATGCGATTTTCTTATAGTACAATTAGTTAACAAAATACATCCTCGGCGAGCAAACAAAGGTGATTAGCAGCGCAACTGTTTTTTTGTGTAGATAGTTAACAAAATATATTCTCAAGTAAGGCATCAGCAATAAGGAACTACCTTACGTGGTGATATGTAAATTGACTATTAAAAAAGCAAGCATTGATAATTCGTTGCTAAGCTGTTATTCAGAACTATTTCGATTAATAAAATTATCAGTTGGGTTACTTATAACTTATGCATGTTCACTCAAAGATAAATTTTGTGAATCTACCACACTGATGAACAGTTGGGTTTCTAGTTGCCAATGCTTGTTTGTCCAGGTGAACATTTTATAAATAAAAAATACTTGAAAACAGTTGGATTGCTAATCTTCAAAACTTGCTCGCCCGACGGCACATTTTGTCAACTAACTATACCGAAAATTCCGTTAAGTTCCTAATTGCCGATGTTAGCACGACTAAAAGAATATACAATTATTGAATTATACTAAAAACCAGTTAGTTTGCTGATCACCCATGTTTGCTCACCCAAGGATATATTTTGTTAATTAATTATACTAAAAACCAGTTGAATTCTTAATTGCCAATGCGTCTTTGCCTGAGAATACACTTTGTTAACTTACTATACTTAAAAACAATAAGGTTGGCAATCATTAATAATTACCTGCTTGAAGATTTTACAAATAAATAATACTTAAAGTGTTTATTATGTTGTTTAAGAAACTTTATTTTTAGATTATAACAAGGACTTTCCAACCGATAAACATCTGTCTTGACATCCTATCACAAAATTCTCCCGTACGTCACTTACCTAGTCCCTACAAATTAGATGTCTTTCCTCCAAAAGGCCTTCATAGGTGTGCGCACCCCTCCCTTTACATCTGAAAACTTTTAACGTTACTAAAAACCAGTAAATAGTTGGAGGTTTTACAAACTAAGTCCTTGACACGACAACCAGGCCCTCGGTTCATTCCTAACGTGTCACGAGATTACCTATCTCCGTTTTCCCTGTTATACATACACTCACTCCAGCATTTCTCACATACATTCAGCTTCTCTCATTGCCTTTGGTCCTTCTCTGTCCTCTTGGTTCGTAGTTTACGACACCGAAAACACACATAAAATAATGTGTCGAAATACATGCATAATAAATATACAGCATGATATTTAACGGTGGCATTTCCCGAGAACCGCGTGTAGAGCGATTTTTTCTGACGCGAACCCCGTTGGAATTAATTTTTTAGGGCAAATAGCTTTTAAATGGGAGCCGATTAAAAATACGTTCCAAACTACCCCTAAATAAGGTTGAAAGGCTATAGCACGCCCGCATGAACCCGCGATGTTGCCACATTGTTATTGGAGCTTAGTCGGTAAGCAGTGAGAACTATATCCACGTGCGCACGCAAGAGCGTCAGCTACTGCTGGTAACTTGAAGGTTGGATGTAAAAAGTTAAATGTTGTCTGCTCCTTATGTTGTCAGTTGTATATCCACACGCTAACTGTCTTTCTCACTCTCAAGTTCGACAAAAACATCTTTAAATTTTTATACTTAAGTAATGTTACCTCAAATTAAAGTGAAAGACCATGTCAGTAGGGATTTTTCCACTCTACACAATAGTATTTTTGCAAAAATAGTCGACCACTCGGTCAAAAATATTGTTTTTAGGTATGTCTTGCTTACATTTCCGGGTATGCCGTCTGTTCACGATTTAGAACGAGTCCATTCATACATTGCAATAATCAAAGTATATGACAGTTGATTGTGCTTATAAAAATCATTTATTTATCATCCAAATTTACATACTTTAAAATGATACGTTTGAAAATGCTCTAAATACTATCTAATTATTTCAACAAAAATTATAGAACATCTATTCAAAAAAATCATAAACTTTACAGTGTATTAAATAATAATTAAAAAATGTCACGTTAAGAAAATGTTTGGACACAATAAGAATAAAAAATTGTTTACAACATACAGAAAATAAATTTAATCGAACTAAGTCCCCGCCAAGTGCCCGCCATCACCCGAAAAGTCCCCACCAAGTGCCCGGGAAGTACCCGCCAAGTACCCGGGAAGTACTCGCCAAGTGCCCGGCAAGTACCCGGGAAGTACCCACCAAGTGCCGGGGAAGTACGCGGCAAGTGCCCGAGAAGTACCCGCCAAGTGCCCGGGAAGTATCCGCCAAGTGCCCGGAAAGGATCCGCCAAGTGCTCAGGAAGTACCCGGAAAGTGCCCGGGAAGTACCCACCAAGTGCCCGAGAAGTACCAGCCAAGTACCCGGGAAGTGGCCAGGAAGTACCCGCCAAGTGCCCGGGAAGTACCCGGGAAGTGCCCGGGAAATACCCGCCATGTGCCCGGGAAGTGCCCGACAGTATTGTACTTGGCGGGGACTTCCAGGGCACTTGGCGGGTACTTCCTGGCTACTTGGCAAGCACTTGGCAGGGACTTCCCAGGCTCTACGCGGGTACTTCCTGGGAACTTGGAGGATCCTTCCCAGGCACTTGGCAGGTGCTTCCCAGGCACTTGGCAGGTACTTCCCGGGTACTTCTCGGGCACTTGGCGGGTACTTCCCGGGCTCTACGCGGGTACTTCCTGGGAACTTGGAGGATCCTTCCCAGGCACTTGGCAGGTACTTCCCGGGCACTTGGCGGGTACTTCCCGGGCACTTGCCGGGTACTTCCTGGGCACTTGGCGGGGACTTAGTTCGATTAAATTTATTTTCTGTATGTTGTCAACTATTTTTTATTCTCATTGTGTCAGTTTATATTGATGGTTAAGTTTTAACTGAATAAAGATGTACATCAAACAAACATTTTATTAACGAGACATTTTTTAATTATAATTTAATACACTGTCAAGTTTATGATTTTTTTGAATAGATGTTATATAATCTTCTTCTTTTATCTTCCTCTTTCTAAAGTTTTCTCGAGCCTCTGTCTCTTCGTTCTTCCTCCAGTCTCCTCTCCAGTCCATGCCCCTTCTTGACTGTTCCTTCTTTATTCCTCTTGGTCTCTTATCTTCTTTAGCTGCTCCCACGATTTTCTCTTTTGATCATCTCCTTCTTTTTTCTTTTTTCGTTCTCCTTCTCTCCCTCTCTTCAGTTTCTTCTTTTCTCCTTTCTCTAGATATTTTTTTCTTCCTTTTTTTACGCTTTTCTTCTTTTATCCTCAATCATTTTCTTCTTCCTTGATCTTCTCTTTTTCACTTCTTTTTTTGTTTTACTTGTTCTCTTCTTTTTTTCTACCATTCTTTTCTCTTTTGATCTTTTTTTTTTTTTTTTTTCATTTTTCACTCCTCTTCTTTCTTTTCTATCTTCTCTTTCTCTCTTCATTCTTCGTTTTTTTTCTTCTCTATCTTTCTATCTTCAACTTCTCCATTTGTGTTTTTTCTTGGATTCTCCTCTGTTCTTCCTAATGGTGATCCTCCCTTTTACACTTCTCTTCCTGGACGCATTAGTAATGCTCCTTACTCTTTTCCGTGGGTTGGAACTCATCCCACTTATTTCGCAGATCTGGTAGGTGGGGAAACTGCTCTTGCGTGGTAGCTTAGTCCGTTACCTTTTTGAGTTCCCCTTCTGCTTACTCAGCCTCTTTTGCTTGGTATTTCCGGCAGTACTCTTGGAAACGGTAGGGTATTCGTTGTGGTGAAGGGGTTGTCGAAACTTCCCTACATCGGTTAAGTCCAGGCTAGCCGCCAGATTGGTGACCTCCTTCAAATCGGCCGAAACACCCTCTACTCTCCGCTACCATCCTCCACGCCGGTACCTCTCCTCAGGACCGCACCAGGAGAATCCTCAACACTTACCTCCCGACGCTAACAGTTCTGGTAATGCTTCACTGGTGGTCTGGGGCACTTAATCACAATATGTAATCAGACTGCAAGCAGTTGAAATATCGGAAGGGTGAAGGGTCCTGAGAGGTTAATCAGGATAAGCAGTAGATTGCCAAAAATGGTGCCTACTGTTTTAAATCTTGGTGGCCCTGTCAACGACTTAGCCGTCTCCAAATTCTAAGGTGAAAATATTTGGACTATCTTTACAACAGGTCCCCTCTTTAATGGAGGTTGCTCAGAGATGGCTTCCAGCCCTTCCAGTACTTTTAATTTTAGAGGAACAGGGATGTTAGGAACTACGTCATAACTTTTCACCTCCTCAGCGAAAGATTGTTCGTAGGGTTGGATTGAAATATACACTCAATAGGTCCCCGTTTTCTCTGCTACAGTGTTAGTGGCATGGTGGAAATTTTTGGCAAAGTGTTCCTCTTGAGGTGTGACTCGCTTTGGTTCCTCAGGATTTGGAGAGACGGGCCTAGCCTGAACTGGTTTCCGGCGAGTCTCTCTTTCACTCATTATCTCCAGGTGGAGGTTCTCAGGGATGATAACTTGGGATCCTTCTCTCCACTTATTTTGATCTAGACCTGGCCAAGATTTCGCAGGAAAACCGCCCTTGTTTCCTTGGCGACGGGGGGGGGGGAGTCATAATAATTGCTACAGGTTCCGGTGGAGACCAGCCACCCACAGGAGGGCTTCGACACCGTGGTGAAAGAAGTAGTATTGATTGTTCCTTGAAACTATCGTCATTACCGCTTGGAAGCGTGGTTTGGTCACAACCCGCCACTCCATACTCCTCATGAAGAACTGCGTCTGAGCTCGTTTACCGAAAATTTTCTCCGTTTTATCTCCAAAAGCCTTTTTGAAGAAATCCTGGTGGTCTTCTACATCAATCTGTTGAGGTTCGCCTTTATTCCGGGACGTAGCAACCCAATCTTTTTTTTTTTGTAGCTTGATCTCCCAACCAGTTGTCGTCGTGACGTTCTCGTAGTTCAGTTCAAAGACTTCCTCGTTATTACATATTCTCTCTGTTCTCCAGTCTTATTCTCTCTCTAACTTATCCACTTGAACGTCGAAATCCTTGTCTGGACCTGGTACCTCCTTGCCTCCTTGGTGTACCACGACGACTCGTTTTTCTCGCTAATCTTTCGCTTCCACTCTCTTTCCCATATCGGATCATCATCTTTTCACATGACCAACGTTACCCCATTTTTCCGAATATCTCTTTCTCTATCCAGAGACCACACTTCTAACTTCTCACTCATCTTCACGTATTTTCCAGACGGTTTCTCTTTCGCTGTGGCTTCGTTTAACTTCAACGATTGATTCACACTCTTTTTCCCCAGCCTGTCAAGGTTTTTCCAAGAGAATTCGACCACATCTTGAATGTTGGTGGCCACTTTTCCTCGCTCATCATCTGGTGGTGCCTCTGATCCTTTACCTTTACTCTTAATCTGTGGCTCTTTGGGGGTCTCCCTAGGGACCAAAACAAATTGGCCATTAACTCCAAGGATCCATATTTTATCGCTATCTGTTATCTGCCCACTACGTTCCATTAATGTGACCAAATCCACTTACTTTCTCTCAACCTCTCCTCGATGTCTCGTTTCGATCTTGTTTTTCTCCAGCCCTATTTTTGGACGGAACGCAGGGGTTGCAAAAGTTAGCTCGTTTAATTCTGGCCTTCACGTGCTCCGTTTTCCATCATCTCTTGCCAGAACTCATATTTGGGGCAGGAAGAGAAGATCACTCTCTAGGTACCGCAAACCTGGCACTTGTCTGTCGGCTTAGGCTTGGGATCCACTGGGGGTCTCTTTAACTGGCAATTTAGTGCTAGATGTCCTTAGCTCTCACACGCGTAACAAAGCACCTCCAGGCATTGTGCGAAACGATTACCAACAGCCAAGCAAGTGTAACACGTAGTATCAAATCCGCTTCCTTCTCTAGCTTCATCTCAACAAACCGTCCCCTTGAGGATCACTCCCTGTTGAGTGCCATAAGAAGTTAGAATCACCGGTTAACTCCACTCCTTAAGGTTAGTTAGAGATTTTACGGTTACCTGACTATTCCAAGGTACAGTTTTCCAATACTGGGCCCACTGTAGAGTACTCAGGTAAACTCCAGAGGTAGGTTAAGGGACGGAGAACTACTCCCCTCCTTCCTTCCTGCCTCCTCTTTATCCTCAACATCGCCACTACTTCAATTATTTCCTCCCTTGCCGTTTTTCTTCCCCTTGTTTCTCTTCTTGTTTGACACATTCTCCTCCTTCGACCCTTCCCCCTTACTTGCGTCAGCCACGCTCGCGATCTTGGCCTTGACAACTGGAACCTGGAGTATCCTCCACCAGTCACGTGCATTTTGTCCACTGGTGGTGGTGGGATATAGCGGCTGTCCAGCTCCTTCTGTCTTTTCCACTACTAACCGTAAGGTTTTATAACATTACGACTCATGACCACTTTGTCCGACATCACCCCCTTTTTTTAAACTTTCTTATTCGACGTTGAATACGTCTATTAAAAAGTCGAATCAGTCGATAAACTGGTATCTTATCCGACGTGTAATAAGTCGATGTCTGTGCTTTTTCGACGTCGAATTATGCTCATGACCTTTGCACAGAAAGTAGTTGTCGAGCATTGTTAATATTGCTTGTTCTGCGTTAGAACACACTGTTAAAAATTTTCGAAAAAATAATTAATTGACTGCTTGATTTTAGTCTAAAATGCCAAAAGTGAGCACTACTGATTGAAGAAATTTTACGAAACTTCGAAATAAAAACAATTATTGTATTGAAGCTGCTATGTGCAATCATTGTAAGCAAATCATTCGCAATTTTGGCAATACTAGGCTTTAAAGACACACGTACGTATTTGTTTTCTGCATTTTATGCATATAAAAATAAACCTAGTTGAAAAAGTAAAAAGATTTTTAATTTTCTTAGAAATAAGTACAAAGGAGTACATAAAACATTGAATGTGGACCATGAAACTAATATTGAAAGTAACGTAAGCGACAATGAAATGGTACGTCATTTCTAATACCCAGTTTAAATTATCCTCATAAAATCCATCCTCAGAAATTTTCCACATATTTTTCGACAAATTTTTTTTGTATTTAAAGTTACAAAACACATTATTTTGTATTTAAAGGGGCATTATTGGAAATCTCCCAATTAAGAAGATACTTTTGAAATATGATTGTATGGTATGGTTTTATACGTTAGTATTGTATAGTACCTAGAGATATAGGCAAGGAACAGTTTTTATAAAACATTTCTAATACAAAGTTATCTGTAATAATAGCATAATTTTGCCCATAAAACTTTTACCATTCTAACAGTTTTAAGACGTAGTGAGTAATTTAAAATTGCTATTTATTAATGTGCAAGGTTTTAAAAGAACTTCTATGTTTAAAACTCAAACACTTTTGTCGTTATAAACAAGGAAATTATAGATAGCGTGATTCATGGTAAGTTCTAACGTAACATAATTTTTATTATGCAAACGCGTATACTACTATTTTCGTAGATTTCATAATTAGTGTGATTGTGATTTCAAATTCTAAAACGTATTATATAAACTCTTATAAGAAATTATTTAATACAATATTTATATTGTCGATCATGCATCGTACATGGTAATCATAGCAATAATAGTTTTATAATGGTTTTTATTGTATTCAAAAGAAAAATTCTCGTAATTTTTTATCAGATTACACAGACTTATTATTAAGTCATAAGAGTATGAACATATTTGAGTTACTCAAATGTTACTTGAAATTCAAAATGTTTTTTAATAATTTAAATGTATTTCCAATTTAATTTAAAGAGCAGATTACTTTTCAATAATAATAATTGTATTACTGTAATATAACTTTAAACTTTGAAAGAAATGTTCTAATTTACTTTGGATTTCAAATTTACACTGTAAGAAAAGTTTGTAAAATTAACGAGCAGTTAAAATATATTTTAAGCTCAAATTTGTTATGTTTTAATTTTCAAATATACCTATATTTACTATATGAGGCTACGTATACATGGAGTCCTGAACTTCCAGGACCGGCCATAAGCCCGTGTGTAACGAGTGAGAAGCAACTCAGTCAAAAATTAATAGCTATAATTACACCTATAAATTATAGCTATATTATAGCTAGAAATACCTATAAAACAGCTATAAATAGAGCTATAAATTGTAGCTGTAAATTTTGCTCAAATTTATTAACATAAAAATTGGTTTAAGATCAGATTTTTTAGAGGTTAATCAAAATACTTATGCTATCATCTGTATGATAAGATCAAAACTGGAGGCCTGAAACATTTTTGAACAATTATTAAAAAACTTAAAATATTGTTTAAGATTTTTGTTTTATTCTACTTATTTAAAACTACTTCAAGCCCCCAAGTTTGATGTTATCATACGAATGACAGCATGAGTTATCTGGTTAACTTCAAAAAAATCCGATTTGAAACCAATTTTTATGTAAGTAAATTTAAGCAAAATTTACAGCTGTAATTTAAAGCTAAATTCATAGCTGTTTTATAGGTCATTATACCTATAATATAGCTATAATTTGTAGGTGTAATTATAGCTATAAATTTTTGACTGAGAAGCCCATATACTCTCTTTGTCGTACTTACAGGGGATTACGGGCTCATCCTAAGAGTTCAAGACTCCATGTATATGCACCCTAATCCATGCATATTTGCTTGAATTTCTTAAATGTAATTTAAAATGATTTCATTAAAATTACTGAATCTTATTATTTTCTTATAAATAAGAATAAGTCGCTACATGATTTTATCTGGTTTTATTATCCTATACAATTTTATCCATTTTATCACCTGGATGCACACAATTCAAATCAAGTTCTTGTAACTTTAATCCGAATTTCATATTCCAAGATCGTTAGACAAGTATGGTTAATGTGTTTTTTTTTTAATTTTAGGTTGACGTCAACCATACAATTGATGAAACGATGTATCAGGAAGTTTCAAAACACGATTTGGATGTTATTAACAATTTTTTTACAACATGCAACATTCCATTTAAAATTGTTGAAAATAAGAATTTTTATAAATTTCTAATTTCAGTATGCAAAGTGAAATTTAATCATAAGTTACCATGTAGACAAACCTTATCGTCGCTCGTAAGTGTTATTCACGCAGATGTTAAAAAAGCAAAAACAAATTTTACTACAAAAAAACCTGGCGTTCTTCTGGTAGATGGCTGGCGAAATAAAAGCATCAACAGAAAGTTTTTAGTTTGCACACTTAGCAGCATTGATGTACCTCAAGTATTTCTAACGTTTGTTGATGCTGCTTTGGACAAAAAAAGATGCTAAAGAAACATACAATACAGATGTCTACGCTATCGTCACTGATAATAATAGCAAAATAGTTCGAGGAGGACGATTATCTGAAACGTACAGATGTAACAATGTGTGGCAATCAACCTGCAGTTCTCATACCGGAAATCTTTTGTTGAAAAGTGTCTTACGGTTTGGAACAGGAAATTCGCTTGATTGTGAACGCATTTAAAGATTCAAAATTAGATGCTCTTTTGGTCATGTAACATGAGACCAAATTAAAAAATTACCCTGACACAAGATTCTGTTATTTTCGAGACTCTTGCGAGAGTACCTTAAAAAATTTAGAACTTTTGAGGAAAATTTCTATGGTTGAAGATGTTGTTATTGATCAAAAAGTAATGGATATTGTACACGACGTGACATTTGGAGATCGATTGGTTGAAGCAGTTAGTAAGTTGATGCCAATTTGTATATTGATAAACAAATGCCAAGATTCATAATGTAATATTGCTGATGCAACTGAAATGTGGCTTTCACTTTAAAGTATATGCGACAGTGTTACTGTTTGTGAGAGAACAAAGAAAGCTTTGTGGCCTATAAACTACGCAGCGAACATACTACACCACAAGTACTTGGGTAGGTTATTTAATGATGAACCAAAAATGATAGCCTCTGAATTTATTTCTGAAAATCTTGATGATGAAACTAAGGAAGGACTTAAAAAGTTTAAAACTGACACAACCGAAGTTACTGTTCTGATAGAAAAATGTAACGATCCCCTTACTTTCTGGAGTCATAGTGACTTGTTTTTTCCTAAATTATCTAAAATTGCAATTAAACTATTGTTAATTCCTGTATCGACAGCTCTATTGAAAGGCTTATTTTCCAATTGGACTGATATACATAACCGATTGCCGAATTCTAACTCTACAAAATTAGTAGATATTTTTCATTATTATTGACATTTTACAGTAAATAATTCTAATAATATATTAGACAACTCAATCTACCAGCAATGTAAAGTTTTAACGGATGAGAGTAATTAGATCCAATGAGAAAATAAATGAAACTAATGCGTGTTCCAGCTGACCATGGGTAAAAATGGACATATTTACTATTAAGAAAAATACCTATAAATTTTTTCCGGTTATTAACAAACAAAATACTGTTAAAAATCACTGTCATGTATAGAAAATATTAAAATTGGAGTTTCTAAGGATAGCTCAAGGACTTGTTATTTTGTACAGGTATTCAACACCGGTTGATATTTGATTCCAGTATAGGGACTCGGGATTCATTAAAAGTGATTACTCAATTATTTTACTGATAGCAAAAAATCGTCAACATTTTTGGAAATTTTTTGTTTTTCCTTAAAGAAAAACTGCTAAACCCTTAAAATAATGGTACAAAATGTATTTTAATACTCTAAATTTACAAAAAAACTTAAGTACAAAAATATTTCTTTTAAGTACGAAAATATAAAAATATTTTCTCTTCCGTTTCTTACAACTTGGTTATACAAATCGAAGGAAATTTATAAGTATAGTTGATACTGGTTACTTTCCTTTTTATTACTCTCGTTTTTAGCCCTGGTTATCTGAAACAAATTATTTTCACTGGTTTTCTTATTAACCTCGCTTAAATATGTATGATTAGTGTTTTCAAACTAATTATATTCGCAAGAACCTGTGCTGAGCTGTTTTATAAGAAGCGTTGTTATGATACAATTAAGATTGAAATAAATACTGCGTTATCACAAATACTTTAACTGGCTATTATTGAAGCTAAAAAATAAAGTTATTCGTAATTAATGATTTAAATCACATTTAAGCACGATTAAATTACGATTAGATCACAATCACATTACTCTTAAATAACTTTTAAATCTCGCTTTATTCATGATTGTAACGTTTTAAAAAACGAGTGACATTTTAAATATAATACTTTTCGCAGGTTTTTTTGCTCATTAATAATATTACACAATATCTAGTTAATGAGCACGTTATCATAAGACGCCGTTAGGTAATAATTGGCCTAGATAAATATAAATTCAGCCAGCGATCAATATTAAATACGAAGGGCATGGTTGCATTTTTTTTTTCATTATTATTTCAATACAAATATTTTTTTCAATTGGTGGGCTCTAAAAAAAAATTTTAATTAAGCGATTGTAGTTAAAAGTTAGGATTCAGTTTTAAAATATTAAAAAACTTACCTTGACTTAAAACTGAAGTTTTGACAACTAGAAATACAGCAGCGTAAAACTAACGGGATTGTTCGTTTGTGTTTTAGTTTACTATTAATGAACTGTTGATAAACCATTTCATACCGTAAAACTTAATAAAAGTTTATTGAATAACAATTATTAATTTAATTCGTGTAGGGATTTACAATTTAATTTTCACAGATATCGTAAAAATCGATCCAAGCATAGGAAGTCGGTTTGTGTGTGTGTGTGTGTGCGCGCCTACACATAATTCAAACTGATTTTTTAGTGTAATTATTATTAAAAATCTTATGAAAATTAAAGGTTTGTTTGGATATTTCATGCATATAAGGTATCTGTTATGTTTTTAATGATTTTAAATTTAAATTGTAAGTTTATTCTCGTTCAATCATATAAAATGATAAAAATGTTATTTAAATCGTATATTTTTAACCTACAAGTCATTGACAGTGTTATTTTCACAAATTATAATTTTTCCTAATGATTTAGATTAATTTCAGATGTAACAGTGATTTTATCTTGATTCAAAGCATTTAAATCACGTCGGCAGCCCCTTGCCATTCAGCTTGCCTTGCACGCGTTATTTTTATATCGTTATATTTTTAATATAATTAAATATGGAATATCATACGTTGAGAAAAAGTAATATGCAGTCTTAATAACTACAAATAGGTCGCCAAATCTGGAAATCAAATAATCCGAAAAGAAGTTTACAATATCAGGATTTGGGGGTTGTTTATTGAAATAAGATATCATGTATTTAAATTACATCCCAATAATACTAATAAATTACTTTAATTTCACTGAATGTAACGTGTCCCTAATTACAAGATCTATCAAACTCTCAGATCATTTTCACTCCATTTATTTCGAAAAATTCTAATTTACACTAAAATTCAGACTATCGGCATAAAAGTAAGTGATATTATGACATCAACTTTGACTAAGGTGTTCAAATATGTGCTTTATCTCTAAGCAATATAAATATACGTACAATAATAATAAAAAAATCCTATTAAGATGTAATTAAGACTCTACACATTAATACTGTCGTTACAAACTTTAACAATACAGGTCGCAAATACACAAGACTTCACCCACGGGTTAGGACATTGATTTTTGGTAAGAGTCATGGCAAAAATTATTTCTAGCGCAAAAAATGATAAAGAATTGACAAAAAAATATCCTGCAAATCCCGTTTGAGTTGATACTACAGACATAAAAATACAGCGGTGGATACGCTGGCTTCATTCCGAGTCATCAGGATCATCATGACTCGATAATGGTAGCAGCAAAAAAAATTATTCTTTGGAAACAAAATAGCAAATTATTAGTAAAAAAATATGCCACAATGCCTGTTTTGATAAGTGCAAGAGTTCTGGAGATATAGCGTTAGCTACGCTGACTCAAGGCTCAAGTCAGCAGGACCAGTGTTTTTTGGAAACGGCTACGGCAAAAAAATCGATTCTTTGGCAGAAAAAGAGCAAATAATTAGCAAAAAATATGGTGTAAGTTTTATTATGGCCCTATGACTTGGCTACGTTGTTTCATAGACATTTAAACTTTGGACTTTTTAAAATGTAATTGAGCTACTCAAGTGTTTAGTTTAGTTGTAAATCTAAAGGTATTAAATAAAAGGATTGAATAATCATGATGTAGTGTACAAGGAGATGCGATCTCTTTTCTTCTACAATTAAAACTATATTCTTTGTACCGTAAGATTTTTTATTTAATATCTTTTTACTTTGTACCATGTAACTTAATGTTAGTCAATAAAGTATACATAAATAATCCTGTTCTCACACATCCAAATGTATCTTCAATTGAAAATAAAATGATCAATAACCTAACATTATTTCGCAGCAAAAAATAATGTATTTTAGGTCAAGACTCGCACCTAGTTATGATTATCATTGGTACACGTTACTAACGATTATAAGTGAAAAATTAAAACAAACATTTTTCAAACGTAGGTATTATAAGCTTACTACCATTTAGTCGTTATATCAATATTTATATAAGCAAAGTATTTATTACTAACATGTTTCCTTATGTCTTTAATACAAATTAAATATCAACTATTCAATAACTATACATATGAAACGAGATAGAAAAAAATTTGTTTCTCGTTAAACTTTGGGAATCATAAGTACTCCATGAGAGAACACGAGTGTAATTTTTTAAGGTTTCTTGACGTTACAGTCGTCAGTGACCTTCTAACGTTCTTACTTTTTTTATTTCGCTTAAAAAGACGTGAGAAAACTATATTCTGTAATAAATATGGCAGCTTCATATAACTCTAGATTGGGACAAACAAAATTCAAAATAGTAAATCCAATAAGGTGACTGACAATTCAAAATTAACGAATTTTACTAAGAAAATATAATTTTGTTAATCTATATCAAGCATTGCATCAAACTACCACATGTATTATGTAGTATGGTTTTTGCACGTCTTTTTCAGCAAAACAAAAAATTTGACATTCAATT
>NW_019381717.1:1021024-1042855 GCF_000648655.2 Copidosoma floridanum
TTTTTTTTAAATTTATTAAATGTTTTTGTTTACTTACTAATAAGAATAGGTTATGTAACTTGAAAATCATGAATGAAAATGTAAAACATATGTAAAAGTAATGTGCAAAGATAACGATAAGCAATGTAACGGGAGCCCTCCAAACTCGAAAGGGACGGAGTATGAAATAAATAAAAATAAATAAATAAAAACAATAAATACTCGTTGCCACGAGAATGTTGCTGACTCTGGCGCAGCTGGCCGTGCTTCAGAGAAAACGTGCCGGCCTACAGCTGACCAAGGAGTGGCGAGCACTTAACGAGAACTCGAGCTCTTGTCTCAGTTAAAATCGCCAAAAGAAAGGGGCCACGCACACGACCATACTAGTGCGTACACGCACAATGGACTCAAACTATACCTGAGAACAGGTAGACTCAATGCGTGTGTCTGCGTTAGCCTCTTCCAGGCGCTACATATTAGGTACAAGCTCGCCTCGTTGCGAGAGTCACCTGTTTCGGTCTCTACTACAACTACTTTAACGTGAACAGCTCTCTTAAGTAAAACTCTGTTTACTCGTTTAGTAACACCATTTTGTTGAGGATTGTGTGGGATGTTAGTTTGCTGTTCAACTCCATTTTTGTTCAAAAAATCTGTGAACTCATATGTAAAATACTATTTACCGTTGTCTAATCATAGAATCATCAGTTAAAGATCAATTTGCGTCTTTGCTTTGGTGATACACAGTTAAAACAAAGCAAAACTATCAGATTTATGCTTTACAAAATAGACAAATGTCATTTGAGAGAAATCATCGGTGAAGGTGATGAAATACTTAAAACCTAATCTTGATGTAGTTGACCTTTGACAAACATCACTATGTACTGATTAAAACTTAAGAGTAGATCTTAATAAACTTAGCTTGTGAGTAGCTTCAATAATTTTATTTCTGACGCGAGCTTTACATGGTCCTCAATTATTACTAGCCGTCGTACTGATTCCTGAAGCTGCATCTATACTTAAAATTCAAACAGAATCTAGATTGAGATAGGACAGCCGTTCATATTTTTTTCGTAGTTCAACGTATTGTTCAACATTTTTCGAAGTGGCCTCCCAAAAAAAGACACAGTTGTATTTCCATTCTACCCGTGTGGATTTCGAAGCGTACAATAATTTTTTTACTGATGAGGCAATTCTTTATAAAAACTCACTTTCGAATCAATACTAAAAATAAATTTCAAGTTACATAAATTTAAAATTAATACTTTTTTGAAAGAAGTTCTCTAAAACCTCCAAATTTAAAAGTTAGATGACGATTTTGCACAGATCTAGTACAGCTATCTTAATGCACATTTTAATAACCTAAGATTGAAGAAAAAAATTGGATCTCCACTATTTGTCTGTTCAAAGATATTGTATTTATGAGAAAGTCTGCTTGCCACACTTTAGTACTGAGTGCAATACTACGTCTTAAGCGAAGTTGGCAATGAAAACAACCCAATAAATGTATTTGACAATTTTAAAAAATAATCTACTCAATTATTGTATGAATATTAAAATACTCACATTTAGTACGCATTTATTACAGTCCGTTGTGTTCAGTTATAAATACATGATGATCTTTGGTTCTGTGTTTTGGTCACACGAATTCAAAAAGGGTTAGTATGAGCACTTGAGAAAGTAAAAGAAATATATTAATAAAATTCATTTATATAACCCAATACTTACTTTTACAATTTAAATAATTATGACTTACCTTACGCTACAAAAAATTGCTAATAAATTGAAAAAATTGTATATACTTAATTAATTCACGTTTTAGCTAATCTCATCAAAACCGTACTTTGTAGTTATACATATCTCTGAACTTTGTTACGAGAATTTCTAATAGTAAGACAAGTAGTAAAAAGATTTTGTGTAAAAAATTTTGAAACAAAATTTTACCAAGTAATAAAAAAAGTACTCACTAGACTCAGCATTTTAACTTGAATCTTCTTATTCAGAAATTGGAATTCAGTTGTACGCTTACGAAAATAAGCAAGTTTTACTTGTGTCCGCAGATATTATAAATATAGACTGTTCCAATATACTGCACTGAAGCTTAGCTAGAAAGAGATACAGTTTCAAGGAAGGAAGTATATCTCTCTCGCAAAGTGGAACTAAAGCAGAGAACGTGATACAGCAGACGCGGTAAGCAGGATATTATCCAAACGTGTCTATGTATGTGTGCTGCTCCCCCCACAGACCCACAAGCTTCACAGTGCGAGGGAGATAGACTTATCTCCTTGATGCTATTTCTTTCTACTTGAGCTTTATATAGTGCATTGGAATAAGTAGTCTAAATTTCCACTGTATTTTCTCAATGTTGGGACTTGGGTTTGAAATATATAAAAACTGCTACAGCAGTGTTTATAGCTGTCAATAATTATGCTGCTGCCTGATCACACAAGTAGCAGATGTGCAAGAAAACTATTTAATTTATGTACATTTTAAAGACTACTTATGAAAGTTTTACAGTTCATAACTATAGTAGTAAAATTATATCTCAAAAATGAAGTAATAAAATACATACAAACAGACACACATATGTAACAAAAACTATCACAATACCATAAAGGTTCTTACTACGTGAAAATACCGTTAGTTTTGATGATTAAGACCGATCAAATTACTAAGGATCATAAATTTAAACAGTGTAAATGACTTTTTATTTAGTTTTTAAAAAATTTAACACAGTTAACAATTGTAATCATTACATTATTGAAACAGTCTGACCTCACTATCAAATATTTTTAAGGGCTATGTAAACATTTGTGAAAAATATCATATATAATCAAAAGTTAATTACGAGTGTGAAATTGTAATTATAATCTTTCGATTGGTCCATTCAGCATAAGCCTACTACTTCCACTTAAGTAAATTGACAAATTTACATTTTTTAGTGGATAAGTCTTAGGATCTTACTATTGTCAGACAAAATCCCTGATTTTTAATAGATTCACCAACTTGTAAAGTTACATAAAACTGTGTTTTAATATTAAATACACAAAAATCTTATTTTTCAAACATTACAAACAACTTTAGCCACATTAAATATAGTATTAAACGTGAGATATGAGCAGCCGCAACATGCAAAAAATTTTTGCATTGATACAAATTATTTTGAAAAGATATAATTATGAGCGTTTCGCTTGTAACTATTGCAGTAAACTCAATCGGAATAACTCTAACATTAAAATACATTAAAAATTGTTTTACAGTAAAGTTTTTTTCAACTTTAATAAGAGTAAAACTACATACATTAGTTACACAGTGTAGTAATGATAGCATACTAAATACTAATACCAAAATAGGTTTTGCTGTAAACTTTTTCGCATTTTTTTAGTAACATTAGAAAAAACAGGAAAATTATCTATTCAGTCTTTACTAGTACAATTAGAATAAAAAATAAGTAAAAAAATTATGTTTTTACAAAAATTTGTGCTTATAAAAACATTTTCTGTGAAAAATTATTTTTAATTATTTGAATAAAATCTTCAATACAAAAAAAAGTTTTATCGTATAATTCAAAAACTTTTTTCGTAGACGTATGGAGACAACACAGAAAGTCTGGTAAAAATTTATAACTTTTCAAGACTCTTAGTGATCAAAAGAACTGCCAAAAATATTTAAAAAAACTAACAATAGAGCTTAGAGAGAATAATTACTGTATAAAAAACGTTTTCGATACGATTCACAAATAACATGAACTTGAATCTTAAGTGGAGCATATAAAATACTAACACTCGTTACTAGAATATAAAAATAAAATTTTCAAAAAAATTTATGTTTGAAGAAATATTAACAAAAACTTACTAACGGAATCCATTCTTTATCCCAAAAAGCTCTAAAAATTTCTTTTTGGAATAATTTTAAAGTATCAGTAAAAAGTTCTTCTGTCTGAGCAGCTAATTTAGCAACGATAACATCTTTCATGTTATCATGAACAGCTTTGTAGGTGAATATTTCTTGAGCTTGGGCTAACATAAGTTGAGAAAGAGCTTCTAAAGTTTCTGGACTCATGTCTGGTGTAGGTTCTTGTTGTATAAATAACATTATGTTTGATTTTAAATAGTTGAATATCCCTGCTGATTGCTGAAAATTATTTTTATCATATAAATAAGTGTGAAATGAAGTAAGTAAGAATCAGGTATTATTTACCTTGATGCTTCTGAAAAATTACCTGAAACAATTTTGCTGCTGACTTTAATCCTTCGTCACTTTCAAGAGACTGTGTAGCTGCTACTGAACTTTGTAGGGCTCCAATATTAAATAAAACACAAGCCTTTTCATATGCTAATGAACTTATTGCTGAAAAAAAAACGATATGTTTTATTATTACGATATTACTTCATATAGTGAGCTTTTATGTTTTTTGTCAGTGACAGACTACATTTATTATAGAGATTCATGTTGAGCATTCGTAAGAACTCAGAAAAATTAAATTAAAAACAAGCGGCTAAATTTGTACAAAACGTTAGGTCTCACATTAAAAACACGACCAATCCAGGGTTTGCCAGAAAAGACAGTGCAATTTTAACCATAGGATTGTATGAGATTTTAGTTAGAGATAATTCATGTAGTTTAATATCAAATCTAAGTAAACTTTATATTTCTTACTACGTGTCAAATAATAATACAACACTAAATATCACAAATGAATTCGTCTGCCACATCTAAACGTTCTTTATAAAAAAGCTTTATACTAAAAAACGATTTTTTTTGTATTTAAAAACGATTTCTATGTTCAAATTGTTAAGACAACAATATGAACAAAAATAATCAATTAAAAAAAAGGTATTTTTAAAACGCTTAAAACTTTCGTATCTAAAATTTTACCTACAAATGTAATGTAGAAGAGTAATATGCCATTAAATAAGTTTTTAGCTGTTTTGAAACGATTTTTGCCGTTTACAGCATTAAATTGACACTGCAGGAAAAAAATTACAACACAAAAAAGTTTTATTTTAATGAGTCATACAACTTTTATACTTATGAGAAGTCGACTAGCCGCCGGCTAGTTGTCAGATTGCTAAGTAGTCCCACTTCTGCTATGTTCAAGGAGAAGAGACTAGGATGGTGATGTAGACAGGATAAAGAAAGTTTTGTCTTAACAAAACCAGAGTTTACTCATTTATTAAACATCAGGTGGATGTCCCAGTACTTGCTCACTTAAGCAGATAAAATATCCTAATAGTCAGTCACTTTTTTTTTTTTATGGGCCTTCGCTATATTTTCAATTGGGTAAACACGTTTACTTGTATTGAAAAAGTAATTGCTTAGTGTCTGCATAGCTACCCGATTTATCTATGTTTTGAAAATTAATAGTAAAAAAATCAGCCAGATGACCGACTATTGGGACATGACCGAGTACTGGGAAATCGACCTTATTATATGTACATGGGTCGGGCTGGCCCGAGAGCCATGAGTATAACCCTTAGTAGTGGCGCGAGCGACGGACAGAAGCTATCTGCCCACGTAGCTTGCTAATGCAAGCGAGGCTACACTGAAAGGAATTTTGGTGTAGGATATCTCTAACCTTGGTACTGCCTGAGCTCAATAAATTTCTTACTTCTAAAATTTTAAAATACAACGGAAATCAATCCAAATTTGGTAATAAAACAAGTAAGGAATATTTGAAGTATCTTGTTACCAAATTGGAAGACTCGCCGTACGTGTTTGATAGGTCCGATGTCGACGATACATTGGACGCAGAGAACACGACGCTGAAAGCGTCACACCTCGGAGTTGGTAAGCTGAGCTTTCCAACTTGAGAGAAAAGAACTCGACATTAGTTGAGGTTATTTGAGCCCATTATCGAGCCATAATTCTTCGGCATTGAGTATAAAAAGTATATATAGAAACTAAAATATCCGTGAAAGAGATATAAATAGATGTATATTTGAACTTATTTATACATACAAATTTTAAAGCTCATTCTCTACACACTATACAAAAAAACTCTCAGAAATAAGAAAACTGACTAACAATGTAACATCGAAAAATCTTGATGTATAAGCATTCATGTATGTGTATTTGTATATACACCTGAATATTACTCTATGCATACCATATAAGGAAATCCAATTTTATTTACACGTTTTGGATGTACACGTTCCAAAAAAAAAAAAAACTTTTTGAGGCACACACTTAAACCAACTTTTTTCTCATTCTACATACCTATGGAAATAAGAAAAAAATTGTGTGCAAGCATTCAAGGGCTTCTGACATTGTTTTTCACCCCACTAAAGATTTTAAGCACTAATTTTCTAAAGTGAAAAAGCCGGACTAAACTAAAAAATGTTGGAAACTGATTGAATCGTATCAGGTTTTAAAGAATCTTATTTTTTCGTATTCTGTAGACGTTTGAAAACATTAATTACCCCAAATCTATGCATCACTTTAATACAGAAATTATTTAGGGCCAATTTACCCATCTGAAGCCTCCCCATAAATTGCAGGACCGAAAATTGGTGTGAAAATGTATTATTTCATGTGGGTGTACGTAACAAGGTAACATCAAAAAATCTTGATGTATAAGCATTCATGTATGCGTATTTGTATATACACCTGAATATTACTCTATACATGCCATATAAGAAAATCCAATTTTATTTTGGATTTACACGTTCCAAAAAAAAACAAAAAAAAATTTTTGATGCACACACTTAAACCAACTTTTTTCTTATTCTACATACCCTCAGAAATAAGAAAAAAATTGTATGCAAGCATTCAAGGGCTTGTGACATTGTTTTTCGCCCCACTAAAGATTCTAAACACTGATTTTCTGAAGTGAAAAAGCCGGACTAAACTAAAAAATGTTGGAAACTGATTGAATCATATCAGGTTTTAAGAAATCTTATTTTTCCGTATTCTCTAGACGTTTAAAAACATTAATCACCCCAAACCTATGCATCACTTCAATACATAAACTATTTAGGGCGAATGGCAACACACCGGATAGTACATATTAGAAAACAAAATAAATCAAATGTAAACATGAAAAGTATACAATATAAACTTTAGTATATGACAGAATTTATAAATTAACTTAATTTAATCACAATAAGATACTAATAGTAAAGGCGGAGCGTATTTATCATATAACATAATAGTAAAGCGGTGTGTATTTACAAAATACCATAAGCACTCAGATAACATGTAAGCACTCTAATTAAATAATTACATTCGCAAGATACAAAATGTCATTTCAGATTAATTGGCTCAAGTTTATAGACGCTTATAAAAAAGAACTCTTAAACGCATCCAAATTTTCTGAGAAACAAATACGCGCTGGAATAAGGTCCAACAAACGCATGGCCATCTGGAAAAACGATTGTTCGTAGGAAGTGAGTATCACGCGAGATATTTTAAATAGTGAGGGAACGCGCCTCTCAGAATTTCTCAGCCCCTCACTTACCGCAGGGAAAAGATCATACAGATAACTCGGTCTCTTGGTGTTTAAAGTCTTGAACGTAGTAACACCCAGAAAATAGTTTCGCGAACACTAGGGCGCAACGAATTAAGCCTACCATAGAACGGCTTTAGGGTAGCATCACGTCTAAGGTTAAATATGAATCGAACAACAGTGTTACACAAACAGTCGAGTTTTATGGCCAAAGTTTTATAGCTGGAAAGTCCCGCGAAAATTAAGCATGAATGATAAAAATGTGGTCATACAGCACTTAGGGCACTGCGGAGTTTGGCCGTTCATTTACAATAATTTATACAATGAACAACAATAAACAAATTGAAAACATAAAAAAATACAAATAATAACAACAGTTCCGCATAAAAGTACAAGTTAACTCAATTGAATCAATAATATTTTAAAAGCAAACTGTAAAATGGCTGTAGCATAGTATGACTAAGGTACACGCACGAAACACATATAAACTAACATACGCGCATTATACTAGACACAGCATTCATACAATAGGCGTTTACTCTCTCCCTCTCTCTCTCTCTCTCTCTCTCCTTGAGAATGTCCTTAGAACTGGGTATCCTGGTTATCTAGCGGAACTCTTCACCTTTAAACCCACATCCTCTCGACTCAGGCAGTCCGATGCTCTAGAACTGCAACTGGCTCATACTAAGCTCGACGTTTACAAACACTCGTTTACTATTGGCGCTGCCAGGGAGTGGAACTCCCTTCCTGCTAACTTGCAGATTGACTCCCCGCTTGCTAGATCTAAAAGTCGGCTTTTGCGTGTAATCAAGGAAAAAGATTATATACTGAACTCATAACTGATTAGCTTTCTTTGTTTATTATTATATATTACTTATTTAACTTTTTTGTGTTTATTATACTTTTACATATATGTCTTTCAATACTATTATCTGCGACTATCTTGTATCTTGGACCTGCGTGTCCTCTAAACTCATCTTATGTACTTGATGCTAAGGCTACTATGAACCTTTGGTCCTTAGCCTAATAATCCCACTCTACTCTACTCTACTCTCTTTAACTCTCACTCTCAGCTGTTAACTCCAAAATCAAAATACAACTACAGTCCCAATGGTTGATAACAAGCAAATGTAATACAGCGTAACTACTGGGAATTCACTTTATCTGTCACTGTATAACCGTCGATAAAAACGCTATTAATGCTCACACTTTATAAATTGATACAAGTCCCACTATATGTACCTACAGCTCAAAATCACACAACAAACAAAGTTGTTCCAGGAGATGACAAATCAAATTGGTAAACACACAAGTCCCACCAGATCAAACCACATACACCATAGATCCCAACACCAGGATCCAACATAAAAACGACCAAGCAGAGGCCGGTAGCCATCGTCTTGCAACCTCCCAGAACAACAGAAACCTGGAGCAGACACTAACGGTCACCGAGGTTATGAAAGCACCAAAGGTAAAAAAATTTCGTCCACGGGCACCAGAAAGCCGAAAACACTAAGTCACTAGGTGAATGCTTGCCCTGGACTCCTAAGAATATGTGCCCACTGGAAATAATTCTAACGGAGGTATAAATAAACAATAAAATTGTAAGCAACTTGGAACACCAAAATTTGCGTGTATAAAGCTACGAACTTTGGTACGAGAGATTGATTGTAAACATATTTATTAATGCCAAGGTTGAGATCTCCCGAATGGCAACACACCAAATAATACATATTAGTAACAAAATATAATAAATCAAATATAAGCAGTAACGATGTACAATATAGATTTCAGGATATAACAGAATTGGTAAAATAACTTAACTTAAGTACAATAAGGTGTTAGTAATAAAGGCAGAGAGCGTTTACAATGTAACAAAACAGTAAAGTGGTGTGAGTTTACAACATATCACGAGTATTCCGATAATACGCAAGCGCTCTTATTAAGTAATCGCGATTACAAGTTACAAAATCTCATTCCAGATTAATCAGCCTGAGTTAAGAGGCGCTTACTAAAAGAACTCTTAAACGCACCCAAATTTTTTGCCAAACGAATGCGTGCCGAAATAAGGTCCCACAAATGCATAGCTATCTGCGAAAACGATTGCTCGTAGGAAGCGAGTGTCACGCGAGGTAACTTAAATGGCGAAGGAACGCGCCTCTCAGTACGTCTCAACTCCTCATCCACCGCAGGGAAAATATCATACAAATAACTAGGTTTCCTGGTGGTAAGAATCTTGTTTGTAGTAACACCCAGAAAATAGTTTCGCCGAACACTAGGGCGCAACTAATTTAGCTCAAGGTAAAACGACTTCAGGGCAGCGTCACGTCTGAGATTAAAAATGAATCGAACGACGGTGTTACATAGGCAATCGACTTTTGTGGCCAAATAGGAGAGAGAAGGAGAGAGAGAGAGAGAGAGAGAGAGAGAGAAGCGAAGAGAGCGGGAGTGAGAGAGTACCAAGAGAAGAAGAAAAGAGTGTGCCGTGGTCTAGCAGATACTGTATTCTCCCAGGACGACGAGGTCGCCTGGTAGAGGACAACGGAAACAGCTCAAACAAGAAGAAGAGGGTAAGAGAGCGCAAGCGAGGAAGAGCGAAGCCATAGGACGAACGACGCACTCGAGGACCCCGAATGACATCATGCTGGGTTGGACTCGCGGACGTTTGGCCAGAAGGTGACGTTAGAGAGAAAGAGAGAGGAAGTAGCGTAGACAGTGAGAAAGAACGAGAGAGAGAATCAGTAGAATATAGTAGTGTGTGCGATTGTAGACGGAGTGTAAGTGTGTGTATGTTAGCGCGAGTCTAGAATGAGCAGAAATTTCTCCTGATCCAGAACCAGCAGAACTTGGTAGACCGGCGCTCGCAGCTCTCGTGACGCAAGGCGGAGTCGCTGCAGCACAGTCCAGGGGACAATATAAAGCGTTGTGTTGGGTATAGTGTAAGAGTACGCTGTGTAATAGTGTATTAGTGGTTAAATAAACGAATAGCTGAAGGTATTTGTTGGTGTTGATTAAATAATTCTCCGTGTAGAACAGGAGAACTTCCACACCAATTCCCCTTTTTCAGGAGAAGAAACCCAAGATGTAGGGACAAAAGTGACGTACGTGAACGAAATTTGTCAACACTGTATCAGCGCGTCTTTTTTTATTGTCACGTGAAGAAACAATAATACAAAATGAAAACTTAATTTCTCCCATAAGGTTTGTAGTATGTTTTGTCTAGTAGTCATACATACATTGCCGTGTCAAGTAGTACACGCACATGCTCAATACATGTATGTACATACGTAGTGTTACATCGAGGCTGAGCTCGACGTATAATTTTTTTCCCTCTCCTCCTCTTCTTTTCCTCCTTGCAAATCTGCGTTTTTGTACCAACCTAAATGTCATTTACTCACACATATACCAAGTACCGGAACTAATGCTTCGTGACACACGTATAAGGAGAGACCGAGTAAGATAAAGACCCTAGAACTAGTCTACATCTCCTTTCCTGTTTATGCGCCAACAGACTTATTTACATCGCCTGATGAAACTTAATAATTATTTTCTATCCTTTTCCTATTCTATGTCGTAAACATTCGTAAATAAGCCGACGCTCGAGCCAGGATGTTGATTCACACATCGGCCAGCGTTCATGCAACGAGATTTGACAAAAGCATGCTGCACTTCTACTACTTTCTTTCCTGAACACTTACAATACTTAGAGCCACCAAGCCAAAAAATAACGTGAACTGTAATACGACCTACTTTCGATAAGCAAATACTGGGACCAGTATCGTTATCGTACAATATTCTTTAGCGAGTAAGCACCACCCCAAAACCGAAACAGCACATGTAAAGGAAGACGGAAAGCACATAGAAAATCTTTCCCTCTTCTTGATACGAAATGATGCAGACTAATTCTAAGAACCTATGTGCGTCTCATCGTCTCTGGCCATAGTGGCACTGATAAGGAGGCAAGATCTTCAGCTATACAAGCCCATGGTCTCCTTCACGAGCAGCTGGGTCCCAAAATATTTGTTCAATGGTCAGGCTAGCTTGGGTGTATACCTAGAGCAGTAGCCAGACTATAGGCACATGACCTGGAGAACCCGGTCGATACACTCAATGGTCGGGCCAGCTTGGTAAAATACCGGGAGCAGTAGCCAGACTAGTATACACGACCGGGAGAATCCGGTCGGAGTCTACTCATGACCTGGAGAATCCAGTCCATCGTTTCGATTTCAATTATATCTGGCCACCCGGATCTTGCCTCGAGAGCCACTTTGTACCTCCTTTTTTTTCTTTTTTTTTTCTTAATAATAAAAGTAAGTAATAATACCGTTAAAGTTAATTCTTACACATTCCCTATAGTTTTTTTTTTTTCGCGTAAAACACAGTATTGCGTGCCGTTCAATCCGGATATTAATGGCCAAGCAGGTGGTGACAAAAAAATTTTAATTCACTTAAATATTTAAAGAAAACAACGCTAAGTTGTGTGCCGGTTGGTATAAATGCCAATGGCCAAGCAACTAGCTTTTATTTGAATTCAAACAACGCTAAGTTGTGTGCCAGTTGGTGTAGATGCCGATGGTCAAGGAACTAGCTTTTATTTGAATTTAAATAACGCTGAGTTGTGTGCCGGTCGGTGTGAATGCCGATGGCCAGGCAACTAGCCTTTATGTAAAAAATCGAGTACCACTAAGTTGTGTGCCGGTTGGTGTAAATGCCGACGGCCAATCAGCTAGCTTTTAGTAAACCAACCCAATCATTAAAACTATATGTCGTGCACCGCTAGTAAAATTCCAGCAACCAGACGACTATAGACTTTTTAAAAAAAGAGAACCAAGTTACCATTTCCAAATAAATGGCCAGTTACGTGCCGTAGGTGTAAATGCTGATGACCAAGTAGCTAGCTAACCCTTCTATAATCATATACCCTGTTCCTACCCCAGTGCTTTATCTTCAACCCTTCTTGTCATTTTCCAAGCTGTTGAGCGAAAGCTTAGGCCTACATACAAAATTTACTCCTACGCCGTCTTCGACGTAACAGTAGTTAGTAGAAAATATATATTCACAAAGCGATGGCTGCTATAGAGATCTTGTATGAGTAATAGAAAGATGGAGAAATATCAATAGTCTCAAGCAGTGGTACAGTGTATAAGAACGAGAGAAAGAGCGAGAGAGAGAGAGAGAGAGAGAGCGTGTGTGTGAGAGAGAGAGAGGTGCAGTCAGTGCACAAAGAGGGAGGAGCGGAGGCAGTGTATGGAACATAGAGGTATAAGAATAGAGGGGAAAAGCGCTATACTAGCCCATTAGCGGCAGCTACCGCATAACTAAGTGTAACGGGGCATCTGTCCTTGTTGCCAAAGCCACGTTATTGGCTACTTCTTTGTCCAGAATCCTACAGTTGATTCAATCTCATGTAGGGCTCGACCAATAACATAACTGCCAGACAAAGACAAATGCCCCGTTACGTAGCGAATTCTGCTGTCGCATGTCACGCCCCCTTTTCTCCTCTATTCTTATACCTCTATGGTATGAAAGGAAGTATGTATTGGCCTCCTTCATTCTCTCATTCTCTTACGGTTTTTCGTAATGCTTTTTTGTCACCTTACATTTTTACTTGGCTAGGTCCCCGCACTAAACTCGGCACAAGAAACTTCGTCCAAAAAAAAAAAAAAAAAAAATAGGGTACAGAGTCTGAGAAATCTATTGTGAGTAGCGTGTCAAAGAGAAACAGATAATTGAGAGGCCTCGAGAGCAGGGAGTAGATTTAAAAAAAATACTAATGAGGCTAGGGATATGAAAAAAAAAATAGCATCAAAGAAAAAACTGCCGATAAAGGTAAAGTAGATAGAAGTAAATTCAGACGACAGGCACTATAGCATATCAGAAATAGCAGTGGATAGGGCAGTAAAATTAATTACTGCAAAGACAGGATATAGAAAACGACAAAAAGGTGAGAAAGCAGTGAAAAATAATGTGCACAGAGTGGAAGAAGGAGGTGGTAGTAACAGAGACGACTATGCTGAGAACGATGATGGTAAGGGATACAAAGACAAGAGACGGCAGTCAGCACGGTCAAAATAGCATTAGCAATAGGAGAGGGGCAAGATCAAATAAAATAAGGTGCATAAAATCTGATAGCGAAATAAATAGTACGGTAAATAATAAAGAAGAAAATTTCATGCAAGCGGGAATGAAGGGATTTAAGTGTGAACAGAAATAGACGGAGCTGAGGAAAGAATCCTAATCGGTAATAAACTGTAACTAAAAAAAAGTCAAGAAGTGAGATTAGAAGTTATCTGTAATGGGGTTAAAAATTAAAAAAAATTTGCAACTCAGACGAAGTATTCAATAACATACAGTAAAGCGTATACTCGAGAAATTTTGAAGAGTGATTATTGAGTTTATAGATAAAAGAGAATTCGTCTTGATAATTGAAGTTTTAATGTTAAAATTGAAGAATGACATGTAAATAGTAAAGGCAAAAGATATTTATAATTAATTAGAAGCTTTTAAGATAAAAAGGGGCTTAAAGACGTTGCTGTAAATTAGGAGAAAAAGGGTCCGAATCAGAATACATAAGTTTCCAAGGGACAACGATGATTTCGTTATTGAAGTAGTATTCAAACTGAAAAGTAATATAATAAAATAGTGGAGTGTCACTTTTAAAACATAAGTCAAATCATTTTTTAAAAAGAATAAGTACGACAGGAATAAAGAAAAGAAGGGAACAAAAACCAAAAGTAACGAACCAAACAAACAATAATATCACTTTAAAACTATAAGCACAGAGTAAGTTTACAACACAGGAAGTAAACCCAATAAAACAAAGGAGAAAAAAGATTAGTTCATTGTCCAAATAAAAATAGCAATATAAAAGGTAGTTATAAGTTTTAAGGTCACTAAAGAGAATAAGAATTAATAAAACAGTATAAATTGATAGAATACGTGTGGAATTTGTAAAAGGATTAACATCAATTTAAATAGATAAATGAGCTGGCATCGCAGATAACGTTTTAGACATAAGTTACTAATGGGTATTTGAGAAAATGGTCTACAAAATTAGCTTGTATGGAAAAAAAGTTTTTAAGTAAAGTTGTGCACAACTTAGAGAGCATAAGACCAAAAGTTACATACTTACACTGGAAACAATTATAAGCAATAAGAAGAAAAATTAAAGGGCTAGAGCTTACCTACGTCTATAAACATAAGTTTCAACAGGTTTGATAAGCTAAAAGTAAATATTTATAGAAGAAGAAAAAAAAGGGATGCTCGAGAAATTTTTTAAATAACAAAAGACATTTACATGAACAAACACATTAAAGATAAAACAAAGAAGGTAATGACAAAAAGATTTAAGACAAAGAGGGGACGAGCAAGTACTCAAAGAGGAATGAGATAGACATGAATTTTATTCACTAATGATTTGTGATCTGAAATTCTTAGAAGCTGTAGCAGCAGTGTTGGATAAGAATAAAAGTAGTAATAAAAATAAATAGTTTTAAAGCATACATGAATACAAATGGACTAGATGTAAACATATGAGAATATTAGTTCTTTAAAAAGAAATCAACTACAGTATTAAATAAATACAATTACCTGAGATGATGGATCTCATTAAAGAATTAAATAGGTGAGCGCGCAGTAAAAACAACAAATAAAACTAAGAAACCAATATATACGCTACAAGAGATATTAAAAAAAGCTAACATGAAAGGTTTTAGTAGAAAACTTTACCTATTAGATACTACAGTCAAAGCCAAGTGTCTGTATATCCGCAAGATGTATGGATGTTAAAAATTAAAAAATGATAGAAAATTTGTTAAAATGACCTTTGGCATTAACAGCTATACATTTGAATGTAGGAAATTAAAGCCAAAAGAAGAAGCTTGCAGGTAACAACAGTGAAAGAGGTGGTAAATCATTAATATATAAACCTTATCCTTTTTTTAAATAGTTATAATAAGCTCATTGACATACGTGGTAAGGTCCAAACGTTTTCAGCTTTACCACATTACATTAATCGGAGACTCAAAACTAACCTATATACAGTATTTTGGGATTCTGAAAAAATTTTATTGGTGGATTTTAAAGAAAGCAACACAGCTGTGGTGGGCGAATACTATGCTTCCTTTTTGCATCAGTTGCGAGATGCTATTAAAAAAAAACGTAGAGGAAAACTGTCACAAGGAGTGTTGTCACTTCATGATAAGGCGCCGGCTCACACACCAGATGTTTTAAAGGCTGCCATTAAAGAATACGGTTTCACTGAGCTCGATCATCTACTGTATAGTCATGACTTAGCCTCAAGTGACTATTATTTATTTTTAAAATTGAAATCAGACTTACGAGGAAAAAAATTTAACACTAATGAAGAAGTGAAGTCAGCGGTTTTTTCACATTTTCAAGGGAAAAATTTAGACTATTTATTTAAGGGTATAGAAATGTTGATTAAGCGCTATGAAAAATGTATTGAAATAAAGGGTCATTATGTTGAAAAATAATATAAGTGGTTTGAGATTTTTCCTTAATTTTATAGTTCAGGCCGTAAACTTTTGGACCTTACCACGTAACTCATACTTTCTGCGACTCTATTAGCTTTAAATAATCGTAAATGATAAACCACGTCATTTAAAACTTTACAATTTACAGTGGGTTGACAGATATTAGTGAACGGGAAAACCAAAATCCGTCTAATGAACTTTGGTCTGTAACCTAACATACAGGCAGTGGCACTTATTCCAATGATCTACTATTTTCAAAATCCACAAATAACTGTTTTTTTACTGCAAATCATCTAAGCGTTGAAACATTTTGTCGTCACTTAGCTAGAAAATCGATCCTTATTATAAGTTACATGACTAAACATCAAATCAATCACTTTGTTAAATTAAATAACGTAAGAATAATTTTTTTCCGAGTTCCTACGGAATTTTTCACACTGATTCAGAAAGCATTCAAAGCAAGGACTAGCGTGCATCCGAAAAGAAGTTCATCACCAGCGAGTTTGCTCGTATCTGCGGTACTATAACCAAACATGACTTATGCACATGCACGCTGGCCTATGCTGACTAAAAATAAAAAACTAATATTATCTTGTACACAAATAAAGAAAATTAACTTCACAAACCAATGGATGCAAACGTTTAGCTAGGAACAGCTACAATGAGAAACAAGATTAAACGCTAGAGTAGTTTAGAATTCAAACGTATGGACTAAGATAAAACAAAAATATAATTAAGATACAAAAACAGACACATACATGCTACACTTGCAGTAAGCAATAGCTACATGTAACACACAGAAGTGTTTATTAAACTACGGTAAATTTAGCAGAACAACAGTATCAAACTTCCAAGAAATTATCCGGTATTTCCCTTTCATGTTTGCAGAAGCATTATTTCCCGAGTAGCCCTTTTTTATTACACTAACAATTTTATAAACAATCTGCAATAGCCTAATTTGTAATCTGGTTAAATTTTGTAAAGCAAAACAGGACTCATAGACCTCTCCCCTTTTCCTGACTCAGAGATGTCGAGAGAGAGAGAGAGAGAGAGAGAGAGAGAGAGTCCATACTTCTTTATCCAATATGGGTAACGGAATTTTCGATTTCCCAGGGCACCACGAGCCGACTTTTTCTCCAACGACTAGAAAAGAGAAATGAGTTAACAAAATTCCACTAGAATTTCGAAGTACATTTGCAACCAACAATAAATTGAAATTGCTCGAAAATCTAATTTAGTCCATAATCAGTGGAAGCTAACAGCTCGCAACAAGCACCTCACTACTGTGTCTATAACCATCAATGTTTTAACTACAACCACCCCTGTTACTGATTAATTATTCTATTATTATTACTAATTTTTCTAATTTTTTCATTTGGGGAGAATCACGTCAACTACCCCAGCGCTGCCGTGGACGGCCCGCGGGAGCGTAAAACACGATGTTTTCAACTCATCGTTCCGGTCTCAAAACGTTAATAATTTTCGAAACACATGCACTTATGTATTTTTACCTCAGCTTTCCAGTAGTGGCATCCGTTCTTCGAAATTCTGCCTCCATAATCTCAAAAAATTCCAAAGTTCAAAAAACATGTTATATCTTCATAATCTTTAACTTTTGGCATTTTTTGGACTATCTAGATCGAAAGATTAGACTTTTTGACGTAGATATCGACAATAGAAAAAGCGGAGTTTTTCATTTTTACGTAGTATTCAAACGACGAACGAGACGGTGCGAGCCGCTGCGGCAGCGTTGACAGCGGGTCCGCCGCGCTATAATCTGTAAAATTTAGACGTAAGAGAGAAAGGAAGGGCAAGAGTAATTTAATGATCTCCCTTGCCTTTGACGTACGTAAAAAAGCAGGCCGAAAAAGGGAAATGCCAATTTTTGAGTGGCTAAACAAGAGCAGCTTCAGTCAACTAGATTTTTGGCCATTGTCTTTTTTTCAAGATTTTTCCCCTACAAAGTTTCCTGCGTTATTTTCAAGCCAACACGTGACCAAGGTCCTCTACTCGTATCGAAAGGGCCTGGAAGCCTCAAAAAAGACAGTTAACAGCCCTCCCTCCTTCCCGAACGGTAGACTATGTAGTTAGAGTCAGTAGATAAGCTATAGCGATTCCAGAACAGCCCCCCTCCTCTCGGTAGCTCCTCTCGCGGTGTTCCCCTCCTTATGGCGGTGGCCCCCTCTCGTGGCGTGCCCCTCCTTATGGCGGTGGCCCCCTCTCGCGGCGTGCCCCTCCCCGCGGTAGCCCCTCTTCGTCGATGAGTTGGGCTCCCCTTGCAGCCAATGGGCGCGTGGGTCTGTCAGGCTTGAGTTTGCGTGCGCTGCGATGCACATTTTTCGCCTACAGCGCTGCTTGAGATTGCGCGCGCTGTTTGAATATCTTGTGCAGATTGTGCACGCGTTGGGTATATGTATTTTTTTTTTTTTGTAAGTGAGTGCGTTGCATGATGATGTAGGACGTGAAGGGGTAGGAAAATAATTGTTTAACATTTTTATTGTTTATTTTGGTTAATCTGTTTATTTTAAATTTAAAAAATTTATATTTACAAAACTAGACTTGCAAAATATTTTCAAATTTTATTAGTTCTAACAATAATTATAAAAAATTTTTTTTTTGATTTGCGTTTACAAGAATGAATGGTCAAGTATGTGATTCTATCAATTTCATACTTTTCCCGAGTTTGCATTCAATCTTTCATAGCCAAAGCATTTTTCACCGCACATACTGGATCAGTATGAAAGCTGTGATGTTTGAATGGCTCATAGTCTTGTACGAGATTTTTGAGAGCAGGACACCCATACTCTTCAATATTAATAACTCTGAAAAAAATGTTTGTATCATTCGTAAGAAAAATTTATTTTTTTATTTTCAAGGTATTTTTATTAAGCTCATAATATATAAAATACATACTCGCATGGTAGTATGTTTTGTAACCATTTTTCTTTTCACAACCTTTGACATAAACTGTTCCAGCATCAATCAGCATGCGCTTGAAATTGTTTATTCCTTCCATGTGAGAAATATCACCAAAATCCCAACTTAGACCATGGAACTTAGCTTCTAGCCATTTATTATGTTTTTTATATTTTTTTGGTAGATGCTCAAATGGAAAAGGTGGGTTAAGCACAATAACAACTGGCAAAGTTTCATTGTTAAGGTTGACAAATGAAATTTCTTCAAAATAAAATAGTTGACGAGGCTTTCAAAGCCCTGAAAGTTTACAATGTACTCCATTTTAAAAGGAAAAAGTAACCGATGCTACTCGGTCTAGTGTGATCAAGTGAATGAAGTCGAAAGCTTGATGTGGTTCATAATAGGTACGTTTTATCTAAACGGATAAGTGCGCATTAAGCATGCGCAAAGGCTCCTACCCCCTTCCAATCGTGTGCACCACCTGTAGCGTTGTCGGAGTTTACGCGTGCCATGTGTAACACTGCTTAAGTTTTCATGCAGCTGATGGGCGAGTGACTTTAACAGCTCCCTTTCACTTTTTCGCACCATGTGCAACACTGCTTAATTTCACGGTGCAGTATGCGTGCATTACCTGTAGCATTGGTTGAGTTAGTGCGTCTTCTTAGATATTGAAATATTTTGCACATACGATACTTACACAAAAATATATTTTGTAGGATTATGCGCATTGTGTAATAATATAGAATGAGGAATCAAAGGGAAATAATTGTACAAGACTTTATTTATTTTTGCCTAGTGTATTTTTAATGAAAATTAAATAAAAATACAAAATTTAATTTATAAAATTAATGTAACTTATCCTCCAAATAAATTTACAAATATTAAAAACTTTACAATTGTTAAAATTAAAACGAAAGTCTACGACAGTGCTTTTTTTTATCAGGACTGTCTATTTTGTCCTCTGAAGATTTTTTTTTTTTCACCGTACTCATGTCATGCAGCTAGTGAAGACAATAAGTCAATAATAACGTGAGGTATTCCCGAGAAGTCAACTATCGGATATCGGTTGCGGTGATCTTGTAAGATCCACTTCATGCATCACCGGTCTTGTTAGGTTCGCCTCGAGTGTCGGTGATCTTGTAACGTCTACCTCAAATATTGGTGACCACATGAGATCTATATCAGGTGTAGGCCTATAGACACGAGTTGATGATGTACGGTTATGTTCTTCAAGCATCGAAAAAGATGCTTGAAGACATGTGTCGGTAGAAATAAATTCTTCAGCATCGTCTGAAAACGAACAAATAAATAAATTTTAAAAATTGAAACAAAATGAAATTTTTTATCAAAATAAATATTCTAATTTAATCCTTTGAACTACTTACCGAAAAAGGAGGCGTGTAACGATGGTGATAACAATTCATCGTCTAATGGTGTTTCCAATCGTCCAAACATACTTAGCTCTGTAAGCTGTCTTGCTCCCGGCAATGTGTCCTCATTGAGAAGTGCTTCTTCTACCGAAACGATGTTATTTATGTGTGGAGAGCATGTTAAAAAGTTACCCTCTAAGTCTGAAACAAAAAAAAATTTCCATTTTCATTCATGTTAAAAATTTTCATTACATCTTTAAATCTAAGATCTTATTTTAATAAATAAACTTACCAAAAAACGTGATTTCTCGCAATGGCAATGTAGATGACTGAGCCGGTCTTTTAATATGAGCACGCATATTAAATTCTTCTATGTATAGGACTGAGGGCGATGATGGTGATGAATCTAAATTATCGTTGAAGCCTCGTTCAAATACCTCATTTAAATCCTCCAAATTCTGCTCAAATATTTCGTATGCTGGAGGTTGATCCACTTCATTCTCCAAGTCCTGCACAAATTTCTCGGACACTAAATCCTCCAAATTTTCCCATTCTAGCACTTCAATGTCACTTGAAAATTCTTTATTTACAGGAGCCATTTCAACAGACAAGATATCTACTGTTTAATTAGAGTGTGACTGATATTTTCAACTAACTGTTTTTGACTAACTACTTTGAAGCACAACTTCCTTTTTAAAGACTCCAGTACTGCTACTCCGACGATTTACCCCTTCTCCATTTATTTTCTCATGCGCAGTATGAAAAACTCAAACTAGAGTGGTGGAAACTTGCCGAACCCCCCTTCCCTAAATTTTCACCCACGCTGTATGAGAATTCAATATCCTTGGAGATGGAAATTTGTATCTTATAGTGAGCCAATAAGAGAACTGGAAAACGACATAGTTATGCCTTCCCCTTTCTATATGCACATCAAAGGTCTGTGGTTGGGAAGAAGTATCCCCTCTCCATAGCATCAAGTACTTTAAACCAATAGGAAAATTAGAAAAAGACAAATATTTTCTCCTACTCATTCTATCATATGCAAAATCTTCAACTTATGGAAAGTGGCTTTACTCTTCCTCTTCCGCCATAGTCTTAAAGAGCAATCCCTAGACCATCGCCACGTGCTTCAGTTATATTCTTAACATCAGCGACAGCAGTCGAGGAGAAAAAGAATTTACACTTCAGGATACTTCGTACAACGCATCAACCAATGCTCTCAAGTGTGAAGGTATTTTGTAAAATCTTAATAATTTTTTTCCTTCAAAAAAATGGAACGTGTAATTTTTTTTTTTTTACTCAAGACCTATTAATAACGAATTCAAAATTTTTTAAAAAGTTTCTCACTTTTCTATAAATAGCAATTTAATTAAATCTTTTAAGTTTCTATTCTCCTCCTTTTTCTACAACAATGTGGTTGCAAGCTATTTGACTCAAGACGCAGAAATGATTGATGTCAAGACGCAGAAATGATGTCACGAGTTCAATTTCTTTCAACTACTTGTCTTCTTTCTATTCTCTACCTTTACTTGTAACATTAAGGAAACATTTAAAAAATCTTTTTATTCGACTCAAGACGCAGAAATGATGTCTAGACGCAGAAATGATGTCATGAGTCTTTTTTTTT
>NW_019381717.1:1065598-1104234 GCF_000648655.2 Copidosoma floridanum
GCATGATATAGCTTATTCAAAAATTCGACAAGATTTGAAAGCCAGACACGAAGCAGATACAATTTTAGCTAAGAAGGCTTGGCAAAGAGTTAAAGCTTTAGATTCAAGTATTGGTGAAAGAGCAGCAGCTGCCCTAGTGACTGGCGCTATGAAGGTTAAAAGTAAATTTGGTATGGGGTTGGAGCAAGAGAAAAAACAGAGTATTAAAAAAAGGAAAAGAAGGATGGGTAGGTCAAAGAAAAAACAATGTAGTGCTTTAAGCGCAGTTATTAAGGCTGCCTCGCAAGACATGAAGACTAAAAGCAAAAGTGCTCGAGATGTCATTAGTAGTGCTTTAAAAGGTGCTCGTAGTGCGGTAAAAAAGTCGGGAGGTAAAAAGTATGTTACGATTCCGCGCATCTTACGCCTTCCTATTCAGATCGGTGGAGCTATACCTTTGATTCCCTTGTTTGCTGGTTTGAATGCAACCGGTGCTATATCCAATGGAATAGCTAGAATTATGAAGAGCATAAATGCTGCTAAGTCAGCCAAAAAGCAGCTAGCATAAAGTCAGAGACATAATCAAACCATGGAAGCTATCGCACTTGGAAAAGGTCTTTATTTTAAACCGCATAAAACTGGATTAGGAGTCTATTAAAAGCCTTACGGTGAAAAAGGTTTAAAAGAAAAAAAAAACTTTAAAAAAAAAGTTCAAAGAAATGAAATTACCTGATCGAGCTCTGACCAACATAGATATGATGAAATATTCTAAAATCTTAAAAATTCCTCATTTTCGTGGAGTATTCATGAGAAACAGTTCACCTGCTGACGGTCCATGGTTTTGTGAAACAGCTATAGTAAATCTTGATGATGAGAATGGACCGGGAACTCACTGAGTGGCTTATCGAAAACGTGGTAATAATGTTCTGTACTTTGACAGTTTTTGAAATCTGCAGCCACCTACTGACTTAATGTTGTATCTAGAAGTTAGTAAAGTGAAATATAATCATAAGCGATATTAAGAATTTAACTCCTACAACTGCAGTCATTTGTGCTTAAAGTTTCTTTTAAAACAAAAATAACTTTCTTACATAGGGAGAAACCATTTAGTTACACTTCAACAATCATGGAAGAAACATTAACACTTAGCCTTTCTGGTACTTCTTCTGTTTTATAAGCACAGTATTTTCCGCCGATTGAATTATCCAAAACACAACTACGTTCTTGGCTTAGTAGAACTTTTCTCATTCAACTCCATTCCAAATATTGATGAAAAATGTAATAAATTTTATGTCGGCAATCAAGTTATTGTATTACCAACAGGCAGTTATGAGATTGAAGATATTAGATCATTTCTGATGGAGGTATTACAACCTCGCAACATAACTCTCGATATCAAGCCAAATAATAATACGCTTCGAAGTGTTATTAAGTGCAGTCATACTATTGATTTTAGACCTAAAGATTCTATAGGCCGTCTATTAGGTTTTATTCAGAGAGTTCTAAAACATAATACCACTCATATTTCAGACTTACCTGTAGCTATTCTAAAAATAAACGCATTAGGAGTTGAATGTAAGATCACGAGTGGGGCTTACATAAACAACCACAAAGTACACACGATTCATGAATTTTTCCCCGCTGTACCACCTAGATATAAGATTATTGAAGTTCCATCACAAATAATTCATTTACCAATCATTAGACGTATCATTGATCATATAAAACTACGCATTGTAGATCAGGATGGTGATTTAGTGAATTTTCGTAGAGAAGTCATAACTATAAGATTGCACACAAAACCCTCTCCATAATGGGTATCATTTATAATCAGACAAATCATATAGGCAGCTCAATATGCACTCCAGCACTCAGTCAACAACGAGCTCTCAAAGCGTTGAGACGTCAGAGAAAAAAGTCCTTTGAAGCATCGAGTCATCCAAGAAAACGATTAACACATCAAAACATTCAGTTTATAAAAAGTCTCGGTCTAAAAATAAAAAGCCTTGGTGGAAACTAAATTGGATACTTTTTTGTTGTATACAAAATGGACGAGATTCTAAGTATTCAGTCTCCAGTCGCATTTGACGAATCTATCGCGCTGCACTATGAGATTCATGCTCATCAGCCGTATGCATCATCAACATTTGAAAATAGTGATGAAATTCGCATTTCAATTCAACACCAAGACTTCTGTCTTTCACCATCCAAAAGTTCTTTGCATGTTTACGGAAGATTGGTCAAAGCAGATGAAAATACGGCAGTAACAAACACCGCATTGATAAATAACGCCATCTGTCATATTTGAAGAAATACGATTTGAGATAAATGCTATAGAGGTAGATAAGATGAAAAATTGGCTATCACTTTATCCTGATCAAAACAAATCTATGATAAATGCTCGTTGGCTTGGCGTTGAAGAAAAAGAAGATGATAATCTTACTAATAATAACGGCTACTTTTATATTATACTTCCACTCAATATGATTTTAGGTTTTGCTGAAGACTATCGCAAGATAGTTGTTAATGTAAAACATGAGCTCATACTTACAAGATCAAGAAATGATACAAATGCTGTGTTGCAACCTCCGCTCAATGTTGCTGATCCGGCCGCCGCAGCAACTTGGGAAGACTTTGAAATAGTAATATTGAAGCTTGAATGGCTTATGCCCTATGTGGTAATGTCAGATTCTCATAAACTTCGTTTATTAAATTATCTGCAAAAAGATAATTTTGTATCTATGAGTTTTCGAACTTGGGAATTATATGAGTATCCCCTTTTACCTAGCACATCAAAACATATTTGGACAGTTAAGACATCTAATCAGTTGGAAAAGCCACGTTATGTTATTTGAGCCTTTCAAACATACCGAAAAAATCAAAAAAATGTAAGCGCTAGTATGTTTGATCACTGCAATATAAGAAATGTGAAACTCTATTAAAATTCACAATATTATTCTTATGGTGATCTTAATCTCAATACAACACGTAATCAGTTTGCCTTGCTATATAATATGTATGCTAATTTTCAAAATTCATATTATGGCAAAAAAAACCTTCATTAGGCAAACATCAGTTTCTTAATCGGATACCTTTAATCGTCCTTGATTGTTCCAAACAAAACGAGACATTAAAAAATGCTCCAGCCGATGTGAGGCTAGAATTTGAGTCGCATAACAATTTTTCTGCCAATACATCAGCTTATTGCTTAATTTTACATGATCGTATCGTTCAATATAGTCCAGTGAGTGGGGATGTCAAGAAACTTATGTAAAGTTATATAAACCCGATTCATGGGCTCTACGAGCATCAGTTTATTCTCAGCCATCATGGATAAAGGCCGGAATAACAGCTGGAGTAAAGAAAAAGCAGAAAATAAACGACGCCGAGAAGAGTGGGAAAAATTTATGAAGAGAAACGAGGAAAAGAAGAAAGATGTAAAGATTGAAAAAACAAAATCTGTGGGAAAATCGAAAGATGAAGACTGTGTAATTGTTTAAAAAATCAATTTGTTTAATAAGACTTCAATTAATATGTCGCATAAACCGAGTACAAGCAATTTTACTACTAATGTTAAGTATCAAAAACTTTCAACTAAGGACGATGATGATAAAAACAAGAAATCTTGGCTGAAAAACTTCATTGATAAGTATTTAACCAACAAAGGATCTTGTCCTAGAAATGAAGGTTATGAAAAGATAAAAAACAAAACTAATATCATAATAGCGAAGAAAATGGAGTATTTTGTGGACATGCAAGGTTTCAAGAAACCAGGTAATGATTACGTGCTCAAGGAATTGGCTATCCTTCCGCTTTGTCCCACCGATGCAGAAGCACAAGTATTTCTTTTTAAAGCACCCTTCAGCTGGCCAAAATTGCCGCCAAAATATAAACGTAAAAATGTATACCTTGAACTTTACTATCATGGACTAAGCTGGGACTCGGGAAAAATTGAGTACACGGAGATAGGGAATATTTTACGGGAGAATCTTGAAAGTGCTACTAAGATATTCGTGATTGGAGACCTGAAACAAAAGTGGCTTGAAATATTTGGCTTTAAGGTCACTGATATGACAGACTATCCACCGTTTAAACTCCCAAGATTGGTTACTACTTGTGCTCATCACAATGGAGCCTACAAATCCATTTGTGCTCTTCATAATGTCAAGCGAATGAAAAAGTTTTATTTTAATATGGAATGGGTTGATGTTGATGACGACGACGACGATAGTCATAAGGATATGTAAAAATGTATTGTACTTAGAGAATAAGATGTTTAACAAATCATTTTGCAAAATTGAGCATTTTGCAAGTCTAGTTTTGTAAATATTAATTTTTTAAATTTAAAATAAGCAGATTAACCAAAATAAATAATAAAAATGTTTAACAGTTATTTTCCTACCCCTTCACGNAAGAATCTTATGATTTTTTTAATTAACATAATTTAAAAAAAAAAGTTTATTTATTCGTCCAACTATTGTGAGTAGTGTCAAAACCCAACCATTTGACAAAAACTTTATTGCCAAGGCTTCGAAGAACCTTCTCTATGAGGTATACATTAGGATGCTTTGTTTTCTGCAGTTCTTCTTCGTAGAAATCTTCAGAAATAGGTTGATCTTGGTAATCTTTGAGGTGATACGTTATTGGATTTGTTGCTGCTACTCGCGTGATGGTAAATATTTCCGTCGACCAGTTTGGCGTATATCCTTTTCCAAATGTTTGTTTGGTTTGACTCACTCGTACTTTATCACCAATTTTGAATTTAGGCTTAAACTTACTGCTATTTTTACATTTTCTTTTTAACTTCTCCTAAATTTGAACTTCATTTTCAATCACAACATCTTTTGGTTTCAAACCAATTGTTCGGTGTTTTTTATTATTTCTGTCGACCAATTTGGCGTATATCCTTTTTCAAATGTTTGTTTGGTTTTGCTCACTCGTACTTTATCACCAATTTTGAATTTAGGCTTAAACTTACTGCTATTTTNATTCTTCATTTTCGTGGAGTATTCACGAGAAACAGCTTACCTGCTGACGGTCCATGGTTTTTTAAAACAGCTCTAGTAAATCTTGATGATAAAAATAGACCTGAAACTCACTAGGTGGCTTATCAAAAATGTGGTAATAATGTTATGTACTTGGAGAGTTTGGGAGATCTGCAGCCACCTACTGACTTAATGTTGTATCTAGAAGTGAGTAAAGTAAAATATAATCATAAGCGATATCAAGAATTAAACTCCTACATCTGCGGTCATTTGTTTTTAAAGTTTCTTTGAAAACATATATAACTTTCTAAGATGGGGAAAAACCATTTAGTTACACTTCAACAACGATAGAAGAAAAATTAACACTCAGCCTTTCTGGTACTTCCTCTGTTTTGAAAGCACAGTATTTTCCATCGATTAAATTTTCACTAAATCACAACTACGTTCTTAGCTTAGTAGAACTTTTGTCATTCATTTCAATCCTAAATATTGATGAAAACTGTAATAAACTTTATGTCAGCAATCAAGTTATTGTATTACTAATAGGCAATTACGAGATTGGAGATATTAGATCATTTTTAATTGAGGTATTACAACCTCGCAACACAACTCTCGATATCAAGCCAAACAAAAATATGCTTTAAAGTGATATTAAGTGCAGTCATACTGTTGATTTTAGACCTACAGATTCTATAAGCCGTCTATTAGGTTTCTCTCAGAGAGTTCCAAAAAATAATACCACTCATATTTTAGTCTTACCTGTATTTATTTTAAAAATAAACGCATTAACAGTTGAATGTAACATTACAAGTGAAGCTTACATAAACAGTCACGAAGTGCATACAATTCATGAATTTTTTTCCCGCTGTACCACCTGGATATAAGATTATTGAAGTTCCTCCACAAATAATTCATTTACCGATTATTGTGAGTATCATTGATCATATACAACTATGTATTGTTGATCGGAATGCTGATTAGTCAATTTTCGTGGAGAAGTCATAACTACAAGATTGCACATTAAACTCTCCCCATAATTGGTATCGTTTGTAACCAGATAAATCATATAGGCAGCTGAATATACACTCCAGCACTTAGTATACAACGAGCTTTCAAACCGTTGAGACGTCAGAGGAAAAAGTCCATCAAAGCATCAAGACATCCGAGAAAATGGAGCCAAATGCTATAGAGGTAGACAAGCGCCAAAATGTTAGTCTCACACTCCTTATGAAAAATTGGCTATCGCTTTGTCCTGATCAAAAAATCTATAATAAATGTTGATTGGCTTGGCAATGGACAAGACGATGATAGTCTTACTAATAATAACGGCTATTTTGATATCATACTTCAGCTGAAATGATTTTGAGTTTTGCTGAAGACTATCGCAAGATAGTCGTTAATATAAAACATGAACTTATACTTACAAGAGCAAGAAACGATGTGAATGCCGTGTTGCAAACTTCAGTTAATGCCAATGCTACTAATCCTGCGACTGCAGCTACTTAAAAAGACTTTTAGAAAAAAAATTTAAAAAGCTTGAGTGGCTTATGCCCTATGTGGTAATGTCAGATTCTCATAAAATTCGTTTATTAAATTATCTGCAAAAAGATAAGGTTGTATCTACGAATTTTCGAACTTGGGAGCTCTATGAGTATTCCTTCTCACCTAGCAGATCAAAACATATTTGGACTGTTAAGACATTAAATCAGTTGGAAAAGCCACGTTATGTTATTCTAGCCTCTCAAACAAACCGAAAAAATCAGAAAAATGTAAGCGCTAGCATGTTTGATCACTGCAATATAAGAAATGTAAAGCTATATTTAAATTCACAATGTTGTCCGTATGGTGGTCTTAATCTTGACACAACACATAATCAGTATGCATTGCTATATAATATGTATACTAGTTTTTAAAATTTATCCTATGGCAAAGATTGTACGCCTTTATTAGGCAAACATCACTTTTTAATCAAATACTTTTAATCGTCCTTGATTGTCCAAAACAAAACGAGTCATTAAAAAATGCTCCAGTAGATGTTAGGCTAGAATTAGAGTCGCATAACAATTTTCCTGCTAATACATCAGCTTATTGCTTAATTTTACATGACCATATCGTTCAGTATAGTCCAATGAGTGGGGATGTTAAGAAACTCATGTAAAGCTACATAAAGCTTATTCATAGGCTCTACGAACATCAGTTTATTCTCAGCCATCATGGATAAAGGTTGGAGCAAGAGTTGGAGTAAAGCAGCAGCAGAAAATAATCGATGACAAGAAGAGTGGGAGAAATTTATGAAGAGAAACGAGAACAAAGATTTGAAGGTTGAAAAAATAAAATCTGTGGAAAAATCAAAAGATAAGGACTGTAGAATTGTTTGGACAATATGTTGCATAAGCTGAGTACAAGCAATTTTACTACTAATGTTAAGTATCAAAAACTTTTAACTAAGGACGATGATGATAAAAACAAGAAATCTTGGCTGAAAAACTTCATTGATAAGTATTTAACCAACAAAGGATCTTGTCCTAGAAATGAAGGTTATGAAAAGATAAAAAACAAAACTAATATCATAATAGCGAAGAAGATGGAGTATTTTTTGGACATGCTAGGTTCCAAAAAACCAGGTAATGATTATGTGCTCAAGGAATTGGCTATCCTTCCGCTTAGTCCCACCAATGCAGAAGCACAAGCATTTCTTTTTAAAGCACTTTTCAGCTGGCGAAGATAGCCACCAAAATGTAAACATAAAAATTCATACCTTTAACTTTACTATCATGGACTAAGCTGGGACTCGGGAAAAATTGAGTACACGGAGATAGGGAATATTTTACGAGAGAATATTAAAAATGCTAGTAAGATATTCGTTATTGGAGACCTGAAACAAAAGTTGCTTGGAAGATTTAGCTTTAAACTCACTGATATGGCAGACTATCTGCCGTTTAAACTCCCAAGATTAGTTAATACTTGTGCTCATCACAATGGATCCTACAAATTCTTTTGTGCTCTTTAGAATGTCAAACAAATGAAAAAGTTTTATTTTAATATGGAATGGGTTAATGTTGATGACGACGACGATAGTCATGAGGATCTGTAAAAATGTATTGTACTCAGAGAATAAGATGTTTAACAAATCATTTTGCCAATCTGAGCATTTTGCAAGTCTAGTTTTGTAAATATAAATTTTTTTAATTTAAAATAAACAGATTAACCAAAATAAACAATAAAAATGTTAAACAATTATTTTCCTACCCCTTCACGTCCTACATCATCGTGCAACGCACTCACTTACAAAAAAAAAATACATATACCCAACGCGTGCACAATCTGCACAAGATATTCAAACAGCACGCGCAATCTCAAGCAGCGCTGTAGGCGAAAAATGAGCATCGCAGCGCACGCAAACTCAAGCCTGACAGACCCACAAGCTCATTGGCTGCAAGGGGAGCCCAACTCATCGACGAAGAGGGGCTGCCGCAGGGAGGGGCACGCCGCGAGAGGGGGCCACCGCCATAAGGAGGGGCACGCCGCGAGAGGGGACCACTGCCATAAGGAGGGGAACACCGCGAGAGGAGCTACCGAGGGGAGGGGGGGCTGTTCTGGAATCGCCATAGCTTATCTACTAGAGTCCATGTCTACTAACTCATGGTCCTCCACGAGGCGAGTTCGTAGTTCTTATATTTAATCTCGAATGGTTAACCAGGTAGTAGGAGCCTGCCTCTACTATCATACGGTCTTCCACGAGTGTAGTTTATTTTTTGCTTCAGACACCTCACGCTGGTTTTTTGCATGTATAACGTTAACATTCAAAAAAATAAAAGTAAGTTTGTTTAGGAATTATTAGTTTTCTGACCCTTTTTTCTTTCCAATGCGGATATAATTTGTAGGGCTTCCACCATTACTCATTACTATATCAGTAGCCTCTAGACCTCCCAGAATTAAATAACAAACTTGTTTTCTGCGTAAACTCTAGTGCACTTACCACTACTCGTGACGGTAGTGGCAGCTTCTAGATTAGTGGCTAACTAAAAACATAACTTGCATCCTGCGTAAACTCTAAGGCATGCAACACTACTCGGAACGTCAATGGCAACCTTTAAATCATGAAACGAGACACCTTCTGTTTTCTACTTCAGTACATATCACCACTCCAGGTAATAGTGGTAACTTCTAGGCGCGTCACGAGTAAGTGCATCGCGGTTCAGCATAGTAGCAGCTCCGAATGGCGCAAAACTCGATCCCTTGCTTGATCTTATTCGTACCCCTTTCGCTCTGGTCAACAAAAGTAATTACAACTTCTAGTTGAGGTACCTTGCCACATACTCTTAACAATTCCTCAGACTCACGTCCCACCTACACGCTCTGCGTATTTTCCGGGTTATTAGCGTAAGCTTAGACCCAAATAATACGTTTCATCAACGTAACAGTAGCTTCGTTAAACAATGAATTGTTAAATTTTTGCAGAATTTTTTCTTAAACAGTCATATTATACTCTAACCTGCATTCAAATTTTTTTTAGATATTTTTGACGCCAATAATACGAATAGTGTCGTAAAGTTATAAAAGCTAGTGTGTGTGCATTAGATTTCTATGATGATTCTTAATAAGAATAAAAGATTTTACCATATTGGTACAAAACTTTTGCTAAAGAAATTTCAAAATATAGATAAAAAAACTTTTGCTTCTTCACCTTTAACAAATCATTCACTACTGAATTATTTTAAAAGAGGGTGCTTTTAATTTCAATGATGGTTGCACGAAAACAAAAAGACAGCTCCAAGAGTGCTTAAATCGATGCTGCAGTTAAATATCTTGGAAATTTTCTAAAATGTAGCTGAAATTGTAGAAATTTTTGAAAACCAAAATATTCATCTACATGAGAAACATGTTTCAAATGTTTTTTATCTTGAATAACACTAAATTTTCATAAGCTGTCTTGAGGATTCTCGTGTACAACTATATTTTTTGTCACAAATAATATAGTGCTTTGATTATTCACTAAATTGATTATCTTTCATTATTTGACCATGCAATAAATAGAGCTGGGTAACTAAAATAGAAACTACGTATCTAACGATTGAAATTATTGCATTTAATAACCATTGTCGTATAAAAGGATAAATGTGTTAATTTATTTGTTCTCAAGGTCATTAATGTTTAAAATGTAAATCGCTCATTACTAGTCTTACTAATATATAAACCAGAGTCGCTAAAACCGTTGTAATCGCTAACCGCGAAAACTACTGGACCGAATTTGCTGAAATTTTGCTTACCGATTCTTGACACTTCCTAGATGGTTTTAGTATGGTTTTTATCTTGAAAAATTTAATAACAATAGCAATGAATAAGCTCAAAGTTTTGCAAAAATACGCCAGCTTTTCACTTTAGTTCAGTAGGATCCGCTAGGTGGCGTCGACATATAATCAAAGCTACCTGCAACATAATTAAATAAGTGTGGTTATAATAGGCCGGAGCGTCGCAGAAATTTCTGCAATCGTTAACTGGTAGTTCATCAAGCTGCATCGAGAATGTAGATGATAGTCGTGCAGCTGGGTATCCCGGTTACCGCCCGAACGGAAATTGTAAGTAGGCGATCAGTAGGGCCTACTTAGGCTGCCTCTCTTGCCAACTGAGGTCCTACATTAGCAGCGTCGGGTGGCGTTTGGTAGGCCCTAAGTAGGCTGCCTCCATTGACGTAACATAACCACCTTTCAATCGATATATAGATATGTACATGTGAGAATACACATTGAATTATAATTAAACAAAAGTCATGCTTCATTTCAAACGAATCATATTTAATTTCTTCAGGAAAATTTTTCATCACGGCATTGTTGATCAAGTGTAGTTACAAAAATATAACCCTAAGATAAATAGAAATTTTACATAAATGAAGATATAAATGTCACCTTAAAAATATCTCTCATTCACAATTGATATCAAGTTTACAATATAAACATGTGATTCATGAGTTAATTCTGAGAAACTATTAAATAATAATGAGAAAATTAATACAAATTACATGCTCACACTGCAGTTTACTTTTTTTTCATACAAAAACATATTGATTCAATTAAATGATAGATGAACTTGATTTGACGGTGGACATCTAAATGACAGTGTACAAGCGGTTAAATGTTAAATTTCATAATCTTAGTACGGTTTTCAAATAGTTTTTATTGAAATTTTTTGAAGCACCAATTATTATTTCTAATTCAGTACTTTGAGAAATTTTGTTAAGTTGACAACAAATTTAATGTCGATTAATTTTTTCAGTCTCATATATGTATAAGAATACTCATTAATCATTTGTATAGTACTCAGTAAAAGACACTTGTAACTTGTGTACCTGTGTGTAATTTGACGCTACAGTTTACACTGCAGTTGTAGCTGATTTAACTGTATATACTATTCGAAAAGACAGATAAAGGTAGGTTGTGTAGGCTGCCTAATGAGTACTTCACACACGCCCCCTGACGCGCCTACTTGTGCCCTCAGTAGGCTGCCTAAGTAGGGTCTCATGAACTAAAGAAGCAACCGACTTTTATTTCTGTTCGGGCGATGACGCTTTTCTCCAATGGGCAAGTGATCTAGGTCTACTTTCATTCTGAACCTCCAGAATTGAAAAGTGCCACCTATAAAAAATTTATTTTAACCAATGACGTCTCCAGCAGAATACCAGGAGACGTGTCTAACCAAAGCACATGCTACTCCAACACTTCAGAGTTATTTTACTACGAATGTAGGCCAGGGAAGGCAGCCCTGAAGAGTACGGGCAGCCACAACTGCCAACTTCTTAGTAGTTATTCCAACGGCATCCCTACAGAGAAGGTATTCTCCAGGCCTACTTTCCTGACTAACGATGAGCGGTTAGTTATCCGGGGCAACGACCTGAAGACGAGATATATTTTGGTTAGCGGCCTATCTCCCTCATGTACGGTTTCCATACACAGACTTCGAGGGTAAGAGTCAAGCTACCAACAGCTGGCTCTCCATCAAGAATAATAATAAGGAATAACTAGAAATTTCACCACTGGCCTTTTTCAGGGCCAAAATAAGTATTTATGTTCATTGCTTAACCTTCTATCTCATCGGTTTTTTTAAGGGCCACCTAAGTTTAAACTACCTTGCCAACAAATACATTTTTACTACGATTTCAGGAAACATTATTCGTCGACTAAGAGACTACGTAAAGCCGGCCACTATCAAACCTAGTCAGTCATTCACTGACAGACGTCGCGAGCAGAGTTGATCGTCGCAAGGCTGGGAACCCGATGACCGACGACCCTATATTACCCTCTCGACTTTAAGCATTCAACCAGGAATCACCGATCCTCTCCAAGGTCTGCGCTGGGCGAACCTAACAGATATGAAGGAAAAAAAAACTTGAGCCAACGGGAGTCTCCAACGGGCAAGCATTACGAACTAATCTCTACTAATCTCTCCACCTTAGATCATCAAAACAAGTGAGTTTGCAAAAAAAAGGTGCTTCAGACACCAACGTCGTCGACGTTATACCAAAAGACGTTAAGAAAGAGCACTACGACTAGCCCCAAATCTCCAGACTTTATGATTTTTCTCCCGATCAGTCTGGGTCTTCAACAGCAGGCTAGAGAAGATCACCCTGAGGTATCCAGGCAGTCACAATTACTGTAAACTTTAGTTAAGAAAGAGTTTACTTAAGAAGCACACCGATCTTTTTTAGGACAATCGGACGTCGAACTACCTTGCCAACAAATATATTAGAACTTAACAAAGTTGACAGAAAATAGTCTTTAGGGGTCACAGTCGCAAGAGCGTGAATTGGAAGGAAAACTTCAAATGTATCTAATGAATACAATTTTAGGCGTCAAGAAACTGACGCAGAAAATTTATTGAGATTGGAACAGCAGCCTCAAAATCGACAAATTAAGAATCCATTACGTGAGAGATCAGCTTTTCATTTTACCCTCACAGTAATCTCTTAAATCTTTCAAGATCTAAATTCAGGTTTTCAAATAAGAAGAAACTATATTCGTATTTTTGTGGCAATAAAAAATGTAGAGATTAAGCTCTAGGACTTTGTTGCTTTGGTAATAAAGTTGTGAGATGAGAGAAAAAAAATTTTTTTTAATATTTATTTTTGGGAGTTTAAAATCTCAACATCTTTAAAAAATAGCCCTTTTCGTAAATTACATAGGAGAAACTGCAAATCAACCGCATCTTATGGCCAACGATTATTTTATGGCACAAGAAGCGCATGGTACTTTTCAGTATAATTAAATTTTTTATAATTTTTACAGCTAATTATTTGACCAAATAAATTGTATGGATTGCGAACAAATGTTTTTAGTAAGAATATTTTTGTTTCGAGAAGTGTTAGGAATAAATGTGAAATTTCTAACTAAAAACGTTTCACATTAGATGTCAACACACTACGGTGTTTTATTTAGTAAGTCTCGGGCGAAGCTGAGACGGGGGGCCGCTAGTTAGTAATAAAGCTAGGTAGGGTCCTTTGTGAAACGAGGTGTCTACTCATAAAATGGGGTGATTCTTATCTTATTTTGTAAATTTTTCTAAAAATGCTTTTACAAAAGTTTCTAAGTTACGAAATTGATAATTTTAATGTTTCAAACATTTTTAGATTGTAATAACCTTTCATCTAATTAACATTTTAACAGTTTCTATGAGCGTACTTTTTCTGTTAGACTTCCTTGAAAATTGCAATATAGTTTTTATAATTGTTGTTAGTTTAAGATGTCATCGATAAAAAATATCGACAGTATTTTACGATATTACAAATACACCTGTTGTTAAGGTTGTACCGGGGTGTCCGTATTCACTTATGGCCCTGATAGCCACAAATTAGTACTAGGGATACTCTGACCGGGACTGTGTTTCCCGGGCACCCACGGAGACACACTCTCGTTACAACGCGGACAGCGAGTCCGCTTTTCCTCGTTCACGTCTGCTTGCTGAGGGGCCAGCTCAGCTCTGGCTCAGCTCAGGACGCTCGCGCGTTGGTGTTTACGCGCGAGCTCGCGGAGGCGGCAGGATAAGGTCGATGCTCGGCTTACATCTCCCTTGTGGACGCCAAGATTGCTATATAAAACCTGTAAAGAAAGAGTAGCCGGAAGGGCTTCGTGCAAGGAAAGGCTCACGCAAAGAAAAATAAACATTTAATGATCGAAAGAACGGAAACTATATTGACTGCACTAGTACAAAAGCATACGCGCGCGCGCGCGTGTGTGTGTGTATTTCGCTTGATCGCATTGACGGCAAAGCCTGTACGGTCGAGGAAGGCTTTCCTCTCGGGGCCGACGGCCGGCGATAATTCGACCAGGCACAGAGAGAGATTACGCGGCTATTATGATTCTCGCGCACGCACTGCGCTTACCTGGCTTTTCGCAGCCTCTTATTTGCACTTGCTTGTCTAGCAGTTGGCCTCTCAGTAGGAATGCTCGACCTGGTGTCTAGCCGGTAAGTCTTCTCGTGGTTACCCTACCTATACCTAATCTTTTCTCCCCTAATGGCCAAGAGCGCCCCTCACTAATACTCATATCAAGACGCTTGTCTCTCCTTTCTCTCTCTCTTTCGCACGCATTATCAAGCTCCCTTCCCCTCTCGCTCTCTCTCTGGCCTTTCTTCCTCGCGCAGTCTAGATGAGTGTAAACGGCGTTTGAGTATTAACCACCCGTTACACCCCTGCTCCAGAAGATTCGTAACCCTGCAGGTGCAAAAGAGAATCCGTAGTTGAAAACATGAAAATTCTACTAAATTTTTTACTATAGATGAAAAAACACTTATAAACTTCAGATAATATTTACACTTCTTTTAAATAAAAAAATCAATCAAATCAGCAGAATCGAGTTTTTCGGGACAGACTCATTTTTTTGTAAGTGTACATAATAAGCGATGTATCTACCAAATATAGAATACCTATTCATAGATTTTTAGATTATGTAAAATTGCTTGTAACGTACTGTACTGAGATGTCCCCTTTTATTTGTTGTGCTCAAATATTGACGTACAAAACTCAATACATTTTTTAACAATAAATTTCATTTGTTGATTTTATAGGGCGAATAAATTAAATTTTACAAGATGATGGTAATGTTTCTTGACTTATTTTCAATAGACAACATTTTGCCAACAATGGTTAGGCATTATCAGGTAGAACTAAAAATAATGTTTCAACAAATTAGTCGTACATCTCTGACCCATAGAAGAAATATAAGAAAATATAAAAAAGTTGTCCTATGTAACCACTTTTCATACCTATGATTGTATGGATGAGGTTGAAATAGACTTGTTGTTGCTACAGCAAATCAGTGTTAGCACCTAATTCTAAACGGACAAGGCATGTATAAACTGTTTAATAAAACAACATAGTCTATCAATGTATCTACATACGTAAGTTTTAAGTTTTCTTTTGAATTGAAACTTCAGATGGTTATAAGTTGTGTTGAATAACTCAAAAATCAGACACAAGTTGAAGCAGAAAAAATAAGTCTAATTTTAATAACAATAATAATTGTCAATAACAATAAATAATATTCAATTGAAACAATATTTAAATGTTCATTTCCTAAATGAACAATAATGTCGATTAAGGCGTATACAACTTACAATAACAATTAAATCTTATAAATCTTGAGCGCTTGGAGCTAACTGACTAGAATACGTGTACAAAGCGAGGCAAAAGTGGTGATGACGATCTAGCTGCGTTCTGTCGTAATGACTCGTGGGAGTTATGAATCACACCAGCGGTAAAGTTTGTGTGAGTTAATTACAGCAAACTTATATCTCCTTTCTTCAAGAGGATTCGCGAAGAACAGGTTAATAAGATATCATTCAACTCTTTTGGAAAATATTCAAGTTTTTTTTTTCTTACCAGTATCTATTTCTTAAATAGATTCTTATAGTTTTTTCAATTTTCTAAATGGACCTATCCAAGATGGATTTAACTTCTTTTTATTTATCTTATGACCACTCTGGATATAAGATAAGTAAATTTCTTGATATTCTTTTTTTCCGTAATTGTCATCATACTATTTGTTTTACATACATGATATGGGAGCATTTTTTTGTGCCACAGATCTATAAAAATCCAGATTATTATAAACGTTTTTTTTTTTTTTTCCCTCTAAACTATTAAGTTATCCTCTCCTGTTAACAAAAAATTAGGTAAAAAAAACATCGAGCTATGTTAGCGTTGTTATACTTACAAATACATTATTGTGCAATAATTAACCAAGGTTTACTTTTATTTTCACATACTCTACAACGGATTCTATTTACCAAAGTTTGGTTGGTTCTTTCATTCTATCCATTAAAAAATGGATAGTCTACTAATGAAAAATTAAATGAATTTATTTTCATTCAAATATCTTTTTAAGTCTGTGAAGTTTATCCCCGGATATTGATTCGTTAAAACAGTATCTATGGTGCCTATGGTTTTCACCTTTTTTACAAGATTGATGAAATTTTATGCTACTTGCGTTTTTAGTGAGGCAATGAATAAGTATCGAGTTCATTAATTTACCGTTAATTTTTTTTTGGGGATCTGTTTCCACTGAAACTTCCAATCGTATCTAGCGATACTATTTCCAACGGTTTCGATGCTAGACCTAACTGTGATTATGGAGTTTTAAGGTTACCGAATCTCGTTTTGTTTTTGATATATATCTTGCAGGTCATGCAAAGAACTTGTACATAATTATGCATATTTTTAAAGTAAAAGATAGGTGTAATCGTGAATGACATTTGTTGGACACCAATAGGACCTTGCGATTCATGCAGTTATTTAACTACGGTTATAACAAATTTTTCCGTTAAATATATGTTCTCTTTTTCATTTAAGATTTGATATATAATATTATCTTTCATGGTTCAATAATTATCACAAATTAAATCTTTTTAATAACTCAGAATATTTTTGAATGTTACAAAATTTACTATCTTTATTTTTTATTCGTTACCGTTGTTTTTTTACAATTGTTTGTACTTGAATGTACACTATGTAAAATGAGTGCCAAAATTGTGAGTAACAAATTAATTATCGACGGATTTCTTTATTACTATTTTAAGTATGCCAGCACGAGTCAGCAGTGGGAATGATAACCCGAACTACCGCCTTCTCAGATACTTCAAACTCAATTAAGTGGCCTTTCTGGAAATTTGTTTATTATACATGGAATTTTGGGATGTGGTTACTACTTAATTGTACGCAACACACGTGTTCTATGTCAACTTATTTTCTGATGGCCGTGAGAAGAGAACACAGAAGAAAGCTACTCTTAAGCCCAACGTCTTTTATAATGACTTCAATGCTTTACTTAAACCCTATCAACGCATCCTGGACAAGAAAAAGTTCCTAATTTTCGACTCAGGCTTATCCAGAGAAAAGGAAAACGAAGGGAGAGTGATAGTTTTCGGCACTCAGAGAAATCTGCAGATGCTCAATAAAAGCACAGTCCTGTTTTTGGATGGAAGTTTTAAGGTAAAGTCGGACACAATTTATGTGTCTGCATGCTTATTCCCTTACAATTGTACGCTGTTGCAGATCGCATCAACTATATTCACCCAAGTATTTACAACTTTTGGAACTCACGGAGGGCGAAGAAATGTCGGCAATTTCCAAGAAATAGTTTCTTTTCCGCTTGTGTTTGTTTTACTGTCATCGAAAGAACAGGTATAGTATGAGGCTGTGTTACAAGCAGAGCGAGAAGCGGCAAGATCTTACGGAATTAAGAACTTCAGGCCAGAAAAAATCCTGACTGTTTTCGATAAATAAATAATTAATGCTTGCGAAGAGATGTTTCCGCTAGGGCTGAAAAATTCAACTGAGTAGACTCCAAACATAGTACTATGACACACGTGTTAAAACTGTTCAAAAACAAACGCATGTGCTAGTAGCTTTGGCATTTTTTTCAGTAAACAATATTTCACGGGTCTATAATCTACTAATGATGCTGTGATCTGTTTGGTAAAGGTCATTGATTATTTTGGATTCATATTACGTGTCCACATCCTGACCTGTACTCTACCGTTACTGAATTCCAGAAGGAGAAGGCGCATACAGAAAATGTAGTAGCAGAACTGAACGACAGAAAAAGGATTAAAAAACCAAAGTTAACTTTTCTGTTTTAGCTTCAAATTAAAAAAAAAAACAACATTTCGTTCGCAGGTTAACTCTGCACCTCAAAAAAGTGGATAGAGATTTGAAAACGCCTCCATCGCGTGGTTGGAACATATGAAGACCATTCGGAAGATGAAACTAAAATCGACTACTTATCTTAAATTGCACAATGTATATGATTGACATTTAACAAATAGATCGCAGATGTCAAACATCATTAAAAATTTTAATCAGATTCTATTTTGATTTTTTTGAAAATTTTGCCGAAAAAGAGTGAAATCAGAAGGGCACCGGAAAAGTGACTATTTACAAAATCGAATTTGAATTGTGAAATATAATTTGAAACATCTCAAAATTCTGTAACTTTACAATTTTTAATATTCAAATTTCAAAAAGGTTTATGATCCATATATATTGAAAACTTTTAACTTATTAGATAATATAGCCAATATAAAATAGCCTATTTTACTGCTTAACATTTAATGTGTATTGCTACTTTCAATTTTTTAAATGTAGTGAATTTCCGCGAAAAATAATAAGCCAGCTAGATAGTTCTAAACAAGCATCTAAGTAAATGTATCTTGACTTATACGAATCGAATATTGCTCAAATTCCTGCACTTACTACAATATCTTTTATTCTATGAAGCAGTTGTCTTTTGAGAACAGTTATGTTATTTTATTCACGATAGGCAATACACAATCATAATTTTTATTCTCTTCCATTTTAAAAACTAGAGTAACTGGCGAGGCAAATGGACTATACGCCTAGCATTTAAAATTTTTTTTATACAGGTTTATATTGTTAACTTGTGTGGAACAAAGAATTTATATAGTTTTTTATTTTAATGTATTAGTTTTCGGTCGATTTTATTGTTGCTTCAAAACTTTTGACCGTACCAATATCAAATTTTTTGTTGGGTAAATATTGAATCATGTTTTGTCAAAAAATCGTTTAAATTATTCTTTTCACGTTTATTTTCAAGCAATACTTTTGCACACTCATTGACTTTTATATTTAAATTTTCAGTAGCCGAATTCAACCTGTAAACGATTTCTTAATTTTCATTTAGACATAAACGAAGCTCTATAATATAATCCAAGCAGATCATCAAGCTATCATCAAATGAATCACTTTTAATAATTACAAATAAAAATTGTTTTCGTATAATAAGAACCATTTAATCTGTCACTACTATTCCATCCACATCTACTTGCTCATTCAATGTTTGTTTCGTTTTGATCCCACTTATTTTGTTCCTTAATTGAAATTCCTTGTACGGGTAGAAAGTTCAGTACTTATATGACCATAATAATCAATTATATATATTTTTTTTTTCTGGATAGAGAGCACCTAGAACTGTGAAATAGATAAGCAATATTAAGTTATTGTCTATTAATTGCTAATATATTATTATAAATAAAGAGACGCTTAAAAAACCGCTTTTCCCTAGGGGGGTGGGGACTGAAGCGGGTTATTCGTTTGGGCAAAGCAGGTAAGCACTTCGATGAAGGAAAATATATTTTGTTTAATTAATTAATTGGTAATTTAAGTCCAACTTAATCACCATAACAGTTTAAGAGATTTTCTTATAAAAATGTAGCAATGTTAAGATCTAACTGATTATTGAATGGGTAACTTGAAAACTTTAAAACAGTAAACAATATTTTAAAAAACTTTAAAGCAAATGTACCATTTATGACATGAATCGCTCTGTTTGCTACTCACATTTACTCACAGTTTTAAAAAAATAAGCAACAAATAAAATAAGTGTAAGTCAGATACCTGCTAGATAATCCGCTTTGCCCAAGCACACATTTTTTAATTAAGTAATGCTAACCTCAAAAAATTCAAAACAAAACGCCAATACTTTTGGCTTGATTTTAACTTCAATGGGCTGAAATTGATAGAAAATTATTATTAATGTAATGGTTTAACGTTTAAGCACTGACGAGTTAAACACAGTTAAATTAGCCAGATTGCAGTGAGCAGACGTTCTCATGCACGGTTAGTACAAGTCACTTTAACACATTGTCTTATGGGAACCCCTGCATACACACTCGCCACCCCATGGAAAAACGGCCAAACTCTCTTAAGGTCATGGCCATGGCAAGTGATGTCATGGCCCATTTTTTCTTTATCTAACAAATTTAACATTCTAGCCACCAGACATGTAGGCGTGCATGTGTGCTAATTTTTAAGATGCTAACATAAAAAGCATGCAGTTGTATTGGCGAACATTGCAGTTGTATAGGTAAACATTGTAGTATTGAGCTAAACTGTGTTTGTATTAAGGAAGAAAAAAATATTACAAAAATGAATACCACAGATACTTGACTCATTATTCGTTAATAATCCAGAATAAGCGTCACATGTCACGTTACCTTATGCCTTGACATGTTGAATACTGTACCAAAAATCTGAGAAAACATAAACCTATCTTTGAAGCCTACTATATTCAGTAACTGGTGTACCCTTTTATAATCCAAGGATTTATTCTAAAGACCTAATGGTTTACCAAATGATTTGTCTTCCGAAAAAAAACTGGTGAAAACGTTTGAATCGAAACACATTTGCCATGGCTTCTTTGTCTGTATATAACGTCAGCAGCCAAGTATTTAAAATATTTAAATTGGTTGACACACCCACTCCTCTGCACTGTCCTCGTTCTCTACTACTCCTATCCAACCGCACAAACAGCACCAAAAGGGAAAGGCATTTGGCATTTTCTTACCACCTTCAAGAAGAAACTATTTAAAAGGAATCACACCGACATGCAGTGCAGCTAGTATACCATTATTGCTCTTGATAAGAATTTCCAGAGGGAAACCAGACGCTGCATTCACGCCAACTTATGAACAATTTCCATAGTATAACAAACACCAGATATTATTTTTAGTCAAACGAAAATGAAGCCACCTATCTTATCAGTTATTAGTGCCATCTTTACTCCCGCACTTGAACTTACCAGCCTCTCTTTCCACCTCCCCTCCCACTCTCGATATTTATAATGGTACGTTAAAGACATTATTTATAAATATTAATTAGCAATATAAAATTATTTATTGGTAGCATTTATTTACACTAAGGTGAATAAGTCAGCAAGAATAAACGCAATTGTCATAGTGTTTATTTTGTTTGCACTTCAATAACAATTTTCCTAATATTATTGACGAAGCTCACGTACTGCTGATAACTGCAACTAATTCTTTTAATGAAATTAATATCATAAGCGCTGCATCAATAATGTTTATGATCCATATATATTGAAAACTTTTAACTTATTAGATAATATAGCCAATATAAAATAGCCTATTTTACTGCTTAACATTTAATGTGTATTGCTACTTTCAATTTTTTAAATGTAGTGAATTTCCGCGAAAAATAATAAGCCAGCTAGATAGTTCTAAACAAGCATCTAAGTAAATGTATCTTGACTTATACGAATCGAATATTGCTCAAATTCCTGCACTTACTACAATATCTTTTATTCTATGAAGCAGTTGTCTTTTGAGAACAGTTATGTTATTTTATTCACGATAGGCAATACACAATCATAATTTTTATTCTCTTCCATTTTAAAAACTAGAGTAACTGGCGAGGCAAATGGACTATACGCCTAGCATTTAAAATTTTTTTTATACAGGTTTATATTGTTAACTTGTGTGGAACAAAGAATTTATATAGTTTTTTATTTTAATGTATTAGTTTTCGGTCGATTTTATTGTTGCTTCAAAACTTTTGACCGTACCAATATCAAATTTTTTGTTGGGTAAATATTGAATCATGTTTTGTCAAAAAATCGTTTAAATTATTCTTTTCACGTTTATTTTCAAGCAATACTTTTGCACACTCATTGACTTTTATATTTAAATTTTCAGTAGCCGAATTCAACCTGTAAACGATTTCTTAATTTTCATTTAGACATAAACGAAGCTCTATAATATAATCCAAGCAGATCATCAAGCTATCATCAAATGAATCACTTTTAATAATTACAAATAAAAATTGTTTTCGTATAATAAGAACCATTTAATCTGTCACTACTATTCCATCCACATCTACTTGCTCATTCAATGTTTGTTTCGTTTTGATCCCACTTATTTTGTTCCTTAATTGAAATTCCTTGTACGGGTAGAAAGTTCAGTACTTATATGACCATAATAATCAATTATATATATTTTTTTTTTCTGGATAGAGAGCACCTAGAACTGTGAAATAGATAAGCAATATTAAGTTATTGTCTATTAATTGCTAATATATTATTATAAATAAAGAGACGCTTAAAAAACCGCTTTTCCCTAGGGGGGTGGGGACTGAAGCGGGTTATTCGTTTGGGCAAAGCAGGTAAGCACTTCGATGAAGGAAAATATATTTTGTTTAATTAATTAATTGGTAATTTAAGTCCAACTTAATCACCATAACAGTTTAAGAGATTTTCTTATAAAAATGTAGCAATGTTAAGATCTAACTGATTATTGAATGGGTAACTTGAAAACTTTAAAACAGTAAACAATATTTTAAAAAACTTTAAAGCAAATGTACCATTTATGACATGAATCGCTCTGTTTGCTACTCACATTTACTCACAGTTTTAAAAAAATAAGCAACAAATAAAATAAGTGTAAGTCAGATACCTGCTAGATAATCCGCTTTGCCCAAGCACACATTTTTTAATTAAGTAATGCTAACCTCAAAAAATTCAAAACAAAACGCCAATACTTTTGGCTTGATTTTAACTTCAATGGGCTGAAATTGATAGAAAATTATTATTAATGTAATGGTTTAACGTTTAAGCACTGACGAGTTAAACACAGTTAAATTAGCCAGATTGCAGTGAGCAGACGTTCTCATGCACGGTTAGTACAAGTCACTTTAACACATTGTCTTATGGGAACCCCTGCATACACACTCGCCACCCCATGGAAAAACGGCCAAACTCTCTTAAGGTCATGGCCATGGCAAGTGATGTCATGGCCCATTTTTTCTTTATCTAACAAATTTAACATTCTAGCCACCAGACATGTAGGCGTGCATGTGTGCTAATTTTTAAGATGCTAACATAAAAAGCATGCAGTTGTATTGGCGAACATTGCAGTTGTATAGGTAAACATTGTAGTATTGAGCTAAACTGTGTTTGTATTAAGGAAGAAAAAAATATTACAAAAATGAATACCACAGATACTTGACTCATTATTCGTTAATAATCCAGAATAAGCGTCACATGTCACGTTACCTTATGCCTTGACATGTTGAATACTGTACCAAAAATCTGAGAAAACATAAACCTATCTTTGAAGCCTACTATATTCAGTAACTGGTGTACCCTTTTATAATCCAAGGATTTATTCTAAAGACCTAATGGTTTACCAAATGATTTGTCTTCCGAAAAAAAACTGGTGAAAACGTTTGAATCGAAACACATTTGCCATGGCTTCTTTGTCTGTATATAACGTCAGCAGCCAAGTATTTAAAATATTTAAATTGGTTGACACACCCACTCCTCTGCACTGTCCTCGTTCTCTACTACTCCTATCCAACCGCACAAACAGCACCAAAAGGGAAAGGCATTTGGCATTTTCTTACCACCTTCAAGAAGAAACTATTTAAAAGGAATCACACCGACATGCAGTGCAGCTAGTATACCATTATTGCTCTTGATAAGAATTTCCAGAGGGAAACCAGACGCTGCATTCACGCCAACTTATGAACAATTTCCATAGTATAACAAACACCAGATATTATTTTTAGTCAAACGAAAATGAAGCCACCTATCTTATCAGTTATTAGTGCCATCTTTACTCCCGCACTTGAACTTACCAGCCTCTCTTTCCACCTCCCCTCCCACTCTCGATATTTATAATGGTACGTTAAAGACATTATTTATAAATATTAATTAGCAATATAAAATTATTTATTGGTAGCATTTATTTACACTAAGGTGAATAAGTCAGCAAGAATAAACGCAATTGTCATAGTGTTTATTTTGTTTGCACTTCAATAACAATTTTCCTAATATTATTGACGAAGCTCACGTACTGCTGATAACTGCAACTAATTCTTTTAATGAAATTAATATCATAAGCGCTGCATCAATACTTATTTTATTACCCTCATTATCATTATTATAACTATTATTATTATAATTATGATCATTATTTTTATTATAATTATATAATCATCATCATAAATATTATCATTAACATTATCTTATCATCACTANTTTTTAAGAGTCTAAATAAACCATTACATAAAAATCAAAGTATTAGTAACAATATAAAGTTTAAGATTCTAGATTTAGTAAAAACACATATAAAAAATAACAATAAAAGTAGCTTGGACATATTAATATCAAACATGTTAAATAATTGTAATAAGTTTTTAAAAAATAACAAAAACATAATGATCACGAAAAGTGACAAGGGTGGAGCTTTTGTCATTATAGATAAGCAAGACTATATCAATAAAGTTGAAGAAAGTCTGAATGACAAGAAATTGTATGAGGTGGTAGAGCACAATCCCCTACCTTCTTTAATCAATAAAACAAGTAACCTGTTGAATGAATTGAATGGGTCAGACCTTTTTGGTGATAGTGGTAATAAAAAAGTTTTTAACACAATAAGGGACAAATGTATTTTGGCTAAGTGTTATGGCTTAGTTAAGGTACATAAACCAAATCAGCCCATGAGACTTATAATCTCAAATATAGGATCTCCCACATATTTTTTATCAAAGTGGGTTTCAGAATTTTTGAAAAATAATTTACCTCCTTCACCTCATAACGTAAAAAATAGTTTTGAACTTAAGAATGATATTAAGAATTTCCTTATACCTGACGGTTTTTGTATCGTAAGTTTTGATGTCGTTGCTTTATTTAATAACATTCATTTTGAATCAGTAAAAGTAGCTTTAGAATCAGTTTGGCACATTTTAAATTTAAAAATTAACTTAGAATTCTTTTCATTTCTAAATATCATTAGGTTTATTATGGAGAATAATTATTTTAGCTTCAATAACAAAAATTACAGACAAAAGTTTGGATCTGCCATGGGAAGTCCATGCAGCCCATCACTTGCAGATATAGTTATGCGTCACATTATAAAAATGCTATTATTTCTCGGTCCCTTTGAAATTAAATTAATAAAAGTTTACGTAGATGATTTGTTGGCTTGCATTAAGATTTCGGAATCCGACAAGGTTTTAAATTATTTGAATTCAATTGATAAGCATATACAGTTTACTATGGAGACACCTAATAACAATAGCATAAATTATTTAGATATGACTTTAACATGGGATAATAATGGAAGCATTAAAACCAATTGGTTTCAGAAACCAACACATGCAAACCTTCATTTGAATTATTGGTCACACTCTCCATTGTCACAAAAAATTGGAGTGATTTATTCTTTGGTCGATCGTGCAATTAAATTGTCAGACACTTGTTATCACAATAACAACCTAAAAAAGGTATATGAAATTTTGAAAGAAAACAATTACCCACCCGATTTTATAAAAAAACACGCAGAGAGAAGAAAAAAAATTATATATTATAATAATAAAAATGATAATAATAATAATTCAAATAAAAAATTAAATGATGATAACAAAAACTATATTGTTTTACCGTATATAAAAAATTGTGATAGTAACTTCAAAAGTTTATTAAATAAAGTAAGTTATAAAACCATTTTTAAATCTGTAAATAAACAAAAATTTTTAAACCAATTAGGAAAAGACTCAATTAAAAATAAGGATAAAGTTTGTTCAGTCTATTGTATTAAATGTAAAAATTGTGATAAATGTTATGTTGGTCAATCTAGTCGAGTCGTATCAAAAAGAATAAATGAACATAAGAGAGATGTGAAAAGTAAAAAGAACGAATCAGCTATTTTCAATCATGTACAGGACAATGGCCACTCATTTGATTTTGATAATTTTAAAGTTATAGATAATGAACCAAATTTTTATAAGCGTTTAATATCAGAAATGGTTTTTATAAAAAAATATAATACAGTTAACAAAGTTACAGATACACAAAGTTTAAGCTCAGTTTTTGAATTTTATATAAACAAATACTTATAACAATTTTCATAATTTGATAATTCATAACAATTTATATCCATCAATCTCTTTTTATCGGTTAGTGGCCACTTTCCTTGATATTGAGTTTGATTCTTTAAAGTAAAAATAAACTTAGTTTCATAAATTACCGCTGATTTTGTACTACACCAGGTTCACCACTGTTGTAGTACTACACACACATGTTCTCACGTAGCTTTAAAAAGAATTCCCATATATTGTACTATATCGCAGTTGAGTAGAATAAACATCTCACATTGACGACACTCTGCGATTATTGTTTAATATTGTAAGTAAAGATAAAACTTTTATACATTGTTAGTGCGTTTTCTGTTGTGTACATCTTTATATACATATTTATATTACCATTGCTGTATATTAATTTTTAGTGACTTGATAAGGACTGCCTTGGAGTAGTCGAAACGTCGTTTTTTAAAATAAAGTCAATTTGAACAGCATAGCCCTTAGTACTTGTCATTATTTATTGTATTATTAGCTGTTCTTGGAATCAAACAATATCTTAATTTTCTTAGCTTATATTTTGGAAATTTTTTGTTGCGTAAGCTATGGATCTTTCTGGGCCATCTATATATTCATGCGATCATATCGTGGGTTATCTGTAATCGGATGCGTCATAAGCCACTAGAACCTTCTTTGCCGGGTATAAATTACTAATGTACGCAGCAAAATCAATTGATTTTTTACCCATCGAAAAGGTTTTATTCAATATGGACTTATAAGGATATGTGAGAAGTATAATTGATTATATCCATTGTGCGTGTTTAATCTTGGATAGTGGTTGCGGAACTCTCTCAAATCGTCTTAGTTAGATCACTTCGCAGCAAGACGATGCCTTTACACCAATACTTATTATGCTCTTATAAAGCAAAGACAATATGGGTTTCCGCGTATACAGCTTAATTTTTGGCGCGCAATATATTAACGAATACAGAAAAGTATACAGCACAAAATCATAAAAATAAAATATTATTAAACACTCTGGGGTTAAATCACCTAAAGAATTCGATATCACCAAGTTATATTGTTTACTTTAAAAAAAAAAAAAAAAATACTTCTTTCAGTAGAACATACATCTTTTTTGTATTATTTCACACTCTATCAAAATTATAAGTTAACATAGTTTTGCAACCGGTCGTACACAAGTTAACGAAGCGGTCTTGACCTTAGCAACTGACACCAAGCCATCTTTATCAGATATAACTTGAATAATTCGTGCGAATTCCCATTTACATAGAGGTAAATTTTAACTTTTTGATTAAAACTTGTCAACTTGAAATAAGTCTGTTATTTCATAACAATATCAACGTTATTTCGAAGTATTTCAGTAGTCAAGACTCTACAAGTACAAAAATTGTTCGTATTTCACCCACATTGAGTTGTCATTTAGAAATATAGAGTAAGCTTCGACTCGCACTTTATTTCATCGTATTAACTTTGAAAAATGCCCTGAAGTGAGCACTTCGCACCAATTAACATCGTCATGGAGGGCGGACTATTACTGCAATACTACATCACAAATGAAGTATAACGATTTTTACTCCTGCTTTCCACATTCCGTCAAAATAAGGAGCAAAAGATGAATTTAAAACCTCTAAAGAAATTTTAAAGAGAATTTTCCCTTCACATAAACGTCTTTGAGCGTTTAACGAATATCTCAAGTCAGTTTTCATTCAATGCCTTCGTTCACTATTAAGTGTACTGTATGTTTATGAAACAGGCATTAGATAAGCGATTGTTACATTCAAGTTAAAAATCAGGATATGTAAAAAGTAATGAAAAACTTTAAGCTTCGCAACAAGTGATAAGAAAAACTTTAATTGAAGTAAACAATGTAATAAGTCTGAACACAAGCATGGCAATGAGTTACGCCAGTACTGTAGAGAACCCCGCACCAACTTAATGGAGTTGTGGGTGCCAATAAAATGGTCTGTAATTTAAATATGTTATAGATTATGACTTTCTAAATCAAAGTTTTCACAGGCACAAGTCTCGAAAATAGACAGTTTTTAAGAAAATAATTATTTAAGTCACCGATTTTGGTAGAGGTTGCTTTGACCGGCAACGAAGTTAACAGATGTATACAGTGCATTCGATTTACAGACTGATGATAGTAAAGAGTTACGTCTTGTGCGCCTACCATACATTACTATCATAAAGCGCATCGCAGCATTAGTCTATGGTGGAAAAGTTTTTCTGTGATTTATTAACTGCTAATAATTATAATAAAGCTTAATTTTTACTGGGCGTTCGATAGTTGCGGTGGTCTATATTATTTTTGTCTTATAGAGTAAATCGATAGCGTCTAGTATAAAAAAGCTCTCATCATAATTGAGCGATAAATAATTGTTTCTGTTATTTTACAACTATAAATATCAGCCAAAAAGTACGCTATCAGGTTGATTATTATACTTTTAAATCGTCACAATTATTTTTTTACAAATACGTAAGCTGTCCCTGACTTTTGGCATTCTTTAACAATTGTTATCAAAACTTTTTGAGCAAACTCAACTTTGAAATTGATTAAGATTACATTAGTCAGTTACTAATAATGGTGAGTTTTCTCACTTTATGTCCAAATTATGTTATTTTCGCACTTGCTTACAGGTGAAGTAAGCTTGTATCTTGTCTCCACCCCAACTTCCTCGTCCAGTTTTCAAAACTTGCTACTTGTGGATCCTTCATTATCCTAAACCTTTTCTTGTGGCAATGTTTACTGATTCCTCACAGTGTACATCATATCACATTTAAAACAGTTTCAAGTTTTTTAATACATTTTTATTAGCGTAAGTTCCAATTACATCGTTAGTATAATAATTTCATTATAATAGCCGGATCGAAAATAAAAGAGAGTATCACGTGACGTAGACGAAACAAAATATTTTTCTACCATTTTTGTAGCCTGACTTTAGGTCAGTCGTTAAGACATACTTTTATCCAGACATTTAGCCAGACAGTAGGCAAGGCAAATACACAGATGTTTGATAAGACATTGAGCCAGACATTTAGCCAGACATTAAGCAAGATATTTAGTCAGACTTTCAGCTAGACATTTTGCAAGGCATTTAGTCAGTCGTTCAGCCAGACATTCAAGTAGACATTTAGCGAACGTTTAACCAGACATTTAGCCAGACATCCAGCATGATATTTAGCCCGAAAATCAGCCAGACATTTAGTCAGACATTGAGCGATACTTTCAGCCAGACGTTGAACCATATTTTAAGATAAACATTCTGCCAGACTTTCAGCCAGACATTAAGCTGCACAGAGGAAACAATCATGAAGCAAACGCATAGTGGCGATAGAAATGCCCCCTTCCTTTTTTTGACCCAATACAATTGGCTGATCACGTATATGCTTTCAACGCACGTTAGTCTATAGCCCACAAGCATAAGTGATGGCCATTCAGCAAACGCAAGAAGACCACTGATTTTTTTCCATCGCGCCTATGCGTTTTCTAGAGAGAGGGGATACCGTAGTACTATAGTATATACAAACTTTTACTAACTGATGAAGGACGGTATCCTCTCTCTCCTGAAAAAGCATGGGCACGATGGAAAAAAGCTACTGGTCTTCTTGCGTTTGCTCCATCGCTAGCACTTATGCTTGTGGGCTATAGACTCACATGTGTTGAAAGCGTAACCGTCATGAGCCAATTGCATAGGGTCAAAAAAGAAGGGGTATTTCCATCACCGCTATGGGTTTGCTTCATGATTTATCCCTCCGTGTAGCCTTATAGTCAGACGGTAAGCCAGTCATTTACTTAACATTAAGCCACACTTTGAGCTAAATATTTTGCAAGGCATGGAGCCAGTCGCTTAGCCAGACACTGAACTAAACATTTAGACAGACGTTTAGCCAGACACTTGACCAGACATTCAATCCAGCAATCAGCCGGACATTTAATCAGACATTGAGCGATACTTTCAGCCAGATATTTAGCCATACTTTAAGCCAGACGTTTAGCCAGACATTAAGCTAGGCTTAAAGATAGACGGATAGTCAGTCATTTACTTAAACATTGAGCCATACTTTCAGCCAGACCTTTTTCAAGGCATTTCGCCAGACGTTCAGTCAGACATGGAGCAATACTTCCAGCCAGACATTCAGCCACACTTTCAGCAAGACGTTTAACCAGACATACAGCCAGATATCCAGCCAGACAATTTGATAGGCGTTAAGCCGGACGTCAAATTTAGCAAGACGTTTAACCAGATATTTAACCTTACGTTAAGCCGGACATGAGGCTAGGCATATTGACAGACGCTTAGCCACAAGTTTAGCTAAACATAAAGCCATACATTTCATTCAGTTACTCTGCAAGACATTTAGCCTTACATTCAGCCAGACATTTAGCCATACATTCAGCCAGATATTAAGCTAGACTTTGAGGTATTCTTTTAGCCAGAAATTGAGCCATACTTTCAGCCAGACTTTTAGTCAGAGATATGCCTATACTTTTAGTCAGATATTGTTCCAGAAACTTTTCAATACTTTCAGCTATGAATTTATCCAGGCTGTCAAGACTTAACTTATTGTCTGGTTACCAAAAAATTGTTTCATCTAAGTATGAAAAAGTTTTTATCTATTTAATAACTTTATTACTTGACTCCGAGTTAAAATTTTAATTAAATATTTTTTAAATTATTTATTATTTGAATAAATATTTCAGTTTGTAATCAATTTCATAAGAGTAAGTTTCTCTTATATTTTCCATTAAAACACAATGTTTGTGTAAGATGACTGCAGTAAGAAGCTCAATGTCTAGCTGAAAGTATCACTCAATGTCTGGCTAAACGACTGACTAAATGCCTTGCAAAATGTCTGGCTAAACGTCTCGCAAAATGTCTGGCTGAATGTCTGGCAAAGTGTTTGGCTAAGCGTCTCGCTAAAAGTCTTGAGGAATGTATGGCTGCCGGTTTGGCTAAACGACATGCTTAACGTCTGGAATAATGTCTCGCTGGAAATCTGGCGAAACGTCTGGCTAAACGTCTTGTTAAACGTCTGTGTGTATGCCTAGCCTACTGTCTTGCTGAATGTCTGGATAAAAGTATAACTCAACGACTGACTTAAAGTCTGGTTGAAAGAATGGCAGAAAAATAAATTATTTTGTCCAACGTCACATTAAACTCTCTTTTATTTCCCAACCAGATTTTATATTAATAAAATTAATATGCTAATGATGAAATTGGTGCTTACGCTAATACAAACGTCTTCAAAAACTTGACACTGCTTCAGATACGATATGATGTACACCACGAAGAATAAATATATTGGCAAAGAGTACAAATCGCTCGTGTTTTGCTATACTTCAATTAGCAATATATACATGTTCCTTACCTTTAAAAAGGTCACAAGGGTACTTTTGGTGCATCAGGATTGCAATTAATATCAACTTTTACGTTCGACATATTATTGTAAGGTTTGCGCGAATAATGACTGATTAGTTTGAACGACAAGGTAACAAATAAATACAGTGTTACTATAAAATATGGTTTAATGCATTTCACTTCTTACTTCCAGCTTTTAAAAAAAAGATTTTTTCCGTCAACTACCAGATGAAAGAAAACTGAAGCTAGTAGTGGAAAAATAAAATTGAAAATACACTAATAAAGAAAAAAAATGTAATCATTGCCACAAGAAAAGGTTCAGGATAATGGAGGATCAACAAGTAGCAAGTTTTTAAGACTGGACGAGGAAGTCAGGGTGGAGACAAGATCCAAGCTTACTGCACCTGTAAGCAAGAGAGCAAATAACATAAGTGGGACATAAAGTGAGAAAACTTACTATTATTAGTAAATGACTGATGTAATCTTAGTCGATTGCAAAGTAGATGTTGATAAAAAAACTTTGATATGAATAGTGAAAGAATAGCAAAAGTCGGGTACAGCTTATGTATTTGTAAAAAAAAAATTCTGTCGATTTAAAATTATAATAATCAACCTGATAGCGTACTTTTTGGCTGATATTTATAGTTGTAAAATAACAGAAACAATTATTTATCATTCACTTATGATGAGCGCTTTTTTATACTAGACGCTATCGATTTACTCTATAAGACAAAAATAATATAGACCACCGCAACTATCGAACGCCCAGTAAAAATTAAGCTTCATTATTAGCAGTTAATAAATCACAGAGAAACTTTTCCATCATAGAATAATGCTGCGATGCCCTTTATGATAGTAATGAATGGTAAGCGCGCTAGAAATAAACCTTTACTATAATTAGTCTGTAAATCGAATGCACTATATACATTTGTTGACTGAACTGCGTCGCCAGTCAAACCAACTTCCACTAAAATCGACGATTTAAAGTATTATTTTATTTAGATAGTCATAATCTATAACATATTAAAATTACAGTCCATTTTATTAGGACCCACAATCCCATAGGGGTTGGTGCGGGGTCCTTTATTTTAGTAGTAATCATTCGAGAAGCATTCGCAAAGCTAGTTGCACGTAGACTGAACTAATAATATCGATAAGCAGCCTTGCAGGGCGGATAAGCAAAGATATAATGTTTATATTAATTGAATAAGTAATTTGCGTAATAATATTCAGGTAAAGCCGATGGTACAATGTAATGTGGAAGTAAAACATATAGGTAGAATAACAGAGAATAGTTTATTTCTACAAAGGAACGTTATCATCAAGCAAATGGAAACTGAAAATTCTTGGAGCTAAGCAAGAATGCTTCTTTTCGTCTTATCAATCGCACGGGAATTTAGCCTTGAAATGAAAATGTAACTATAAGTACAATAAACTTCAATCTGTTAGCAAAGGCTTTGAATATTTAATTACAATCAAAACAAAATGAAATCAAACACTATGTACAATTAAAATTAGTTCAATGAACAGCTTTTATACATAGTCAAACTATCAGAGTACATATCGGACGGAATACCGCGATGCTTAAGGAAATGTTTAAGGTGTGCAAGTAGGGCAGTAATAAATTAACTTTGAATGAGTTTCAAATGTATTTTTCTAACAGCAAGACAAACAAATAAGGAAATTCAAACTTAATGCAACTAAAGCTTGTAACTAGAAGAATCTTGAATAAAAAGGGGGCTCACGTAGACTTGGCCAGTATAGCAAAGTGGACGTCAAACATTAACTTTCAATTTAGGCTCAAAATTATATGCAAAAAGTTTGGAGCATTCGTTGAATACCACGATGTAATGTATCGTAGTGCACTTGATCAACTATTAATTTAGAAACCGGATGTTTCTGAAGTAGAATCGGAATCTTAAGATGTTACTTAACCTAACAGGACTGTTGTCACCCAAGCTCGATTTGTATGATAAAATAGAATGATTTTATTGCTTGCCGATTACTTAGATATTGAATAATGACTGGAGTGTAAATGCAAGCAACTTTTATAACAAGATTCTTGATATATTTAGAACTATGTTAACAGGCACATGCAAATAGAGGTACTGTAGAAGTATTTTTTTCAACTTATCACTCTTTACCTATCCTTGTACTTGTCAATAAAAAGCATTTTTATGATCCAAATAAAACTTGAGTTATTTTCTTTTTTAAGAAATTCTCTAGGAATAGGCAAGAATAATTTATCTTAACCTACAGTACAAGTGATCACATGGAAAAAGTTGACGTGTCTCGGTATTTTTATGAATTTTACCCTTAACGAAAGTAATTTACCCCTAAGATGAAAAGTGAAAGAATATTCCTTTCAATCGCTCCAACTTTCTGCAGAATTCAGATACAAGGGTTTTCGAGGTCGCTTTTTACAAAATTACGATCAGTTTTCAGAATTTTACTGTAGTAAGGTAAATGTCCCAGTAATTGGCCACCTTAAGGCTGTTGTTCCCCAGTACTTGGCCACCTCCACGTTAACTATATGCAAAAGCTGGTGGCCAACTATTGAGACCCATGCATTGCCTAATAGTTGGCCACAAGATTTATCTGTGCATTTTATAGAGTGGCCAAGTATTGGAACCAGTTTTTTGGTGGCCAGCTACTGGGACATTTACCTTAGATCCAGTATAGCGGAGAAAAATTCCAGAAAAATTTTGTACTTTAAAAAAAATTTTGTAGCGGCTTTTTAAGGCTGCTGATCACGAATCTGTCAATAATTGTTTTTAGTTCAAGATCACAGGTTTAACATGGGGAAAAACTACATTGAAGATGTAGGAAATGTATGCTTCAAGATCGGACTTATTGATACCTAAATTTTTTGTTAACTTAACAGTATATTATTAATGAATACTTTGTCTTTTCGAGAAGAGTATCCATACTAGTACTTTATATGATTCAATCAAAAGTATTATTCTCTTTCATATGTTTGGAAACTTAACAAATCTTAGTTTCGAAACTCCAAACAGAAGGCTGTTGTCTGCTTAAAAAAACTATTATTACTATAATAAGATTTTCATTTAATATAATTCGAACAGTAATGACATTCCTTAACGAAGTATTTAACACATGGCGATTTTTTACACCAACTACTTCTGATGATTGCTACGTTATAACATAAATCTAAATGACTTTTGCATAAATCTCTATAACTAAAATCAACTGGGTTTTCAAAATTGTCAGGTCTTTTATCAATATAGCCAGCTTTGAACCATAAGTATTTGAAAAAGTCTATGTATCGTGGCAACAAAAATTGGTTATGCACTAGTGATTGAAGTTTAATACTATTATTTCTCAAAAGTAATTTTATATCATAATTTATTAATAGTTCATTGTATTAAAAATGACTAACATAATTTTTCCAAGTACGGAATCCGAATATATATGGTGGTTGAATTTTTTCTGTGGTTTCAGTTGGAATTTTTTTCACATTTACAATTGGATTTTTTGGTAGTGTTTCTTCAACACTTTTTTTTAATGGCCACTCCAAGAATCTATTAATAAAATTTAATGAGGTCCAACATTTTTTAACCAAATTTTAAAGAGATCTTAAATAAGAATTATAAAAATACTATTTTTTTAAATAAGATATTCATATGCTCTGATATTGTAAGAAGTAAGAAAAAGTTTAAACTCTCAACAAGCTACAAGTTTAAATATGCTTACTTTTTCGAATGTATTTCATATTACTTTTAGATAAGACGGTATGACTTGTACGTAAGTAAGATAATTCATGAGAAATGAAAATACGACTTTTATCAGTTGACTATATAATGGGGCACTGATAAGTCGTGTAGTCACTATTTCTCCACAACAGTACACTGATTGAAAAGTTAAATTCATAATAAGAGCAAACTTCTACACTTGCAATCTCGAAAAGTAACGAATTAATTATAAAATATCTATGCAACAAGAGTTGTATGTTCACGATAAGAATGATGTGAAAAATAAATAACATCAAATTAATGCTTTTGTTTTTCTTATAAAGTTCTTCTATTAAATTATAAGATACTTTTAAAAAAGAAAATTGCATAGTTTACTAAAAATAAATTTTACAAAATAAAGCATATTTCTTTTTTCGTATCGTGAATCTCAAAATAATTCGTACACTTCTTATTATTATAACAAAAACTAATTTTAATTAAATAATAACTACACGCAGACAATATTGACATTGCCTGTATACCCTCTACATTTTAAATATAATTAACAATAAATACTATGTATTTGATCTGGTTAAAAAAATTGAAAAATCATAATGATAAATAATAACTTTTCTAATTATGCGAGTCGTTGTTTCCATCAGTTTGAAAAAATCAAAAAATGAAATGTTATTTTGTTCATTTTTAATTTACTTTTTATACATGAAAGGTAGTGAATACTCTTTTGAAAACGCAAAAGAAAGTTTAATTTCAACTAGGAATTTCATGAAATGAAACTTTTCTCTTATTTAAGAGTATGAGATATATAAATTCGTACAGGTAAAAGGAAAATATATATTTTTGTGGCTTATTAGAATTACATACATCCATTACTATCAAATTTAAAAATTATTTTTAAAACAGTGTACAGAAGATGACGACGACGAGATAAATTATGACTACAAATTAAGAGCTGTCGAGTACTGGAATAGTGGGAAACAAGGAAAATCAAGTATTGATTCTGTGAAAAATTCCGGAAAATGTATTTTCAATCCTTAAAAAGTAGAAGATGCATTTTTTTGGTTAAATTTTTCACAGATGTATGACTTATTTTATAAAAAATAATTTCCATTTTGTTTTATTAAAAAATATTGGGTAGAACTCGAGATATTTAGAAAAAACAATAACATCATCAATAAACATAAAATAGTTTATAATAAAACAATAGTAAATATTCAATATAAAACTATTCGTTAATATATATACTAGTGAGGCTCCTGCCCTCTGCGCACATCACTCACCAACCTCCACAGCTAATTAGTATTAGCACTGTGCTACCGTGGCCGCTAAGTAAGCTATAGTACAGCATAAACACATACTGCCCTCTAGCGATTAATTTTTTGTTACTCCCTCATTGTGTATCATACCTCAAGACGGTATAACGTCGAAGACGTTGGTGTCTAAAGCACCTTTTTTTCAGAATCAGTTGTGATCTAAGGTGGAGAGGTTGGTTCGTGATGCTTGCCCATTGGAGACTGTCCCGTTGGCTCAAGTTTATTTTTTCTTGATAGCTGTTCGGTTCTCGCAGCGCAGACCTTGGAGAGGATCAATTAATCCTGGTTAAATGCTTAGAGCCTGGAGGGTATATAAGGTCGTCGGTCACTGGGGTTCCCAGCCTTGAGAAGACCAACTCCGCTAGTGACATTTGCCAATAAATGACTGGCTCAATTTAATAGTGGCCGATAATTGACATCTCGATGGGGCATCTTATAACCACTCTTGACTGTCTTTGATTGCGGTTGGCTTTAATTTTACCTCGATGCCACCTAGTGGATCCTACTGAACTAAAACGCTAAGCTAGCTTATTTTAGCAAAACTTTGAGCTCATTTATCGCCAGCGTTATTGACTTTTTTAACAAAAAAACTATGCGAAAACCATGTCGGAATCATCAAGAATCAGTTTGCAAAATTTCAGGATAATCGGTTCAGTAGTTTTCGCGGTTAACGATTACAACGGTTTTAGTGACTTAACTTTATATATTATTAAGATAAAGGTTGTTACTAAAAGCGTATTAGCGTTTTCCATAGCAATTTTGGTCTAAAACTTGTTTTTTCTTAATTCTTCGCATAATGTCTCTCTCCCCACTACACTCTCAGTGTAAACGTTCGAGAGCCACAGCCACACACTTGACCCATAGAATTGTACCATGTCATCATGAGTTTGCATTGCTAACTGTCATTCTTAACTTCAGCTCATTTATCGTAATATTAAAATTTGACAAGACTATACTAAAAAAATAGGTATGTTTGAGTTTTGCCTTTAAATCGCATTGATTAAGTCTTATCCCTTATATTTTTGTTCTAACAAGGAAGGTACCCCAACCCAAACTCACCGATTTCAATGATCTTGATATATGTTGTAGAACTTAAAAAAATAAGAGACATGTTTTTTTTTATCGGCGAAAAAACATATTAAGGAGGTGAAAATCACCCTTGAAGTTAACCCCTAAAAACAGTTTTTTCTAAATATCTCGAGTTCTACCCAATATTTTTTAATAAAACAAAATGGAAATTATTTTTTATAAAATAAGTCATACATCTGTGAAAAATTTAACCAAAAAAATGCATCTTCTACTTTTTAAGGATTGAAAATACATTTTCCGGAATTTTTCACAGAATCAATACTTGATTTTCCTTGTTTCCCACTATTCCAGTACTCGACAGCTCTTAATTTGTAGTCATAATTTATCTCGTCGTCGTCATCTTCTGTACACTGTTTTAAAAATAATTTTTAAATTTGATAGTAATGGATGTATGTAATTCTAATAAGCCACAAAAATATATATTTTCCTTTTACCTGTACGAATTTATATATCTCATACTCTTAAATAAGAGAAAAGTTTCATTTCATGAAATTCCTAGTTGAAATTAAACTTTCTTTTGCGTTTTCAAAAGAGTATTCACTACCTTTCATGTATAAAAAGTAAATTAAAAATGAACAAAATAACATTTCATTTTTTGATTTTTTCAAACTGATGGAAACAACGACTCGCATAATTAGAAAAGTTATTATTTATCATTATGATTTTTCAATTTTTTTAACCAGATCAAATACATAGTATTTATTGTTAATTATATTTAAAATGTAGAGGGTATACAGGCAATGTCAATATTGTCTGCGTGTAGTTATTATTTAATTAAAATTAGTTTTTGTTATAATAATAAGAAGTGTACGAATTATTTTGAGATTCACGATACGAAAAAAGAAATATGCTTTATTTTGTAAAATTTATTTTTAGTAAACTATGCAATTTTCTTTTTTAAAAGTATCTTATAATTTAATAGAAGAACTTTATAAGAAAAACAAAAGCATTAATTTGATGTTATTTATTTTTCACATCATTCTTATCGTGAACATACAACTCTTGTTGCATAG
>NW_019381717.1:1104930-1156729 GCF_000648655.2 Copidosoma floridanum
TTCAGTAGTTTTCGCGGTTAACGATTACAACGGTTTTAGTGACTTAACTTTATATATTATTAAGATAAAGGTTGTTACTAAAAGCGTATTAGCGTTTTCCATAGCAATTTTGGTCTAAAACTTGTTTTTTCTTAATTCTTCGCATAATGTCTCTCTCCCCACTACACTCTCAGTGTAAACGTTCGAGAGCCACAGCCACACACTTGACCCATAGAATTGTACCATGTCATCATGAGTTTGCATTGCTAACTGTCATTCTTAACTTCAGCTCATTTATCGTAATATTAAAATTTGACAAGACTATACTAAAAAAATAGGTATGTTTGAGTTTTGCCTTTAAATCGCATTGATTAAGTCTTATCCCTTATATTTTTGTTCTAACAAGGAAGGTACCCCAACCCAAACTCACCGATTTCAATGATCTTGATATATGTTGTAGAACTTAAAAAAATAAGAGACATGTTTTTTTTTATCGGCGAAAAAACATATTAAGGAGGTGAAAATCACCCTTGAAGTTAACCCCTAAAAACAGTTTTTTCTAAATATCTCGAGTTCTACCCAATATTTTTTAATAAAACAAAATGGAAATTATTTTTTATAAAATAAGTCATACATCTGTGAAAAATTTAACCAAAAAAATGCATCTTCTACTTTTTAAGGATTGAAAACACATTTTTCCGGAATTTTTCACAGAATCAATACTTAATTTTCCTTGTTTCCCACTATTTCAGTACTCGGCAGCTCTTAATTTGTAGTCATAATTTATCTCGTCGTTGTCATCTTCTGTACACTGGTTTGTCGGTGGTTTAGAAGAATCAGGAATAGTATGTAGCATTCCATCTTCGATAATTTGTGCTTTGATGTCTTTGTCTTTATATGATTCTTCAAAGTCTAATGAGTTCAATGCAATCATATCTATGTCATTACATTCATTCACTGCATCAATTCGAAAGGATTGTAGATTTTCCGCCAACTCGATTTCCTTGTGATTGAAAGGGCTTTCCGATAGGTTCATCATTTGAAATGTTGTCTGAAGTGATATTCATATGCTCTGATATTGTAAGAAGTAAGAAAAAGTTTAAACTCTCAACAAGCTACAAGTTTAAATATGCTTACTTTTTCGAATGTATTTCATATTACTTTTAGATAAGACGGTATGACTTGTACGTAAGTAAGATAATTCATGAGAAATGAAAATACGACTTTTATCAGTTGACTATATAATGGGGCACTGATAAGTCGTGTAGTCACTATTTCTCCACAACAGTACACTGATTGAAAAGTTAAATTCATAATAAGAGCAAACTTCTACACTTGCAATCTCGAAAAGTAACGAATTAATTATAAAATATCTATGCAACAAGAGTTGTATGTTCACGATAAGAATGATGTGAAAAATAAATAACATCAAATTAATGCTTTTGTTTTTCTTATAAAGTTCTTCTATTAAATTATAAGATACTTTTAAAAAAGAAAATTGCATAGTTTACTNATATGCTTTTCAATAATGAAGTGATATTCCACTTTTAGTATTTAAAGATTTTTCAACGAGTCATCACGAAAAAATTCAAGAGAATTCTTTGAATCATTAAATTGACAACAGCTTTTATTCATCTAGAGATTATTATTACCTGAAAAGTCAACTCTTCAAAAATTTCAAACAAAAAATAAGTGCAGGACAAAGTTTTAATAATCCAATTTTTGCAGTCGCAAGAGCGGACATGAATGATTTCATACGAGAATACTTGTAACGATAATGATACTTATATTGCTGCGTTCAACATTTAAATCTAAATCGACGGTCCTTGCTTGTCCCTCTTTATTCCACTTTTTAGGCGAGTCTACAGTGACCTGGGTTACTTGGGCTTTTCTCACACAGCTTAGTCATCAACAAACTAACTCTTACATGTGCTTATAGTGCAGGCTTTGACACGTGGCTTCATTACCTACTGAAGTCTTACATTCGCTTTAAAACACAACTCAACTTACTACTTAACCTTTATAATTACTTTAGAGCACTAAATAAAAGAGAAAACGTGAATTACCGTACGTTCAAGGAGTTTTCAAACTTTTGCATTAAAGAAGGAAACGTCAGATTAGGGATCCCAACGACCCATCAGAGATTAACCTAATTACTCTTGATTGACACGAGCATAATTGTTGTGCAATAATTATACTAAAACTATTAGTTTAAAATTTTTATCTGTCAGATTTTATATTTTGGTTCACGTTGACGTTGAAGTTGTGTACGATGTTCGTTATGGACCATACGCTGAAATGATTGTTAAAATTATTGGTTTTTTCCATTCTGGGGTAAATGAATGCTAATTAATGTTGTAAGATCAGAACTCCATAAAATTTTTGAAGATTGCCCGTGTAGTTCAAGTTTTGCAAACGTAGCTTTTCAACAAGATTAAGTTACATGTCAGGCGATTGCAGAAGCAGGTATACAGTTCAATAATTGAAAATTGTTGAGTACTCGCGTTTCATAATTTTATGGCATAGCTAGACATTTTGAAGTAATACATGTTAAGTATATGGCATAGTATGTTACAATATCAAACCTGTGCATTATTAATAATCAAAGCTAAACACGTTCTTTTTTCTTTTTTTTTTTCATGTGTTTCAAACCTCCTGTAACAAAAAAAAATTACAGTAGTTTCGGACATACAATTTTTTAATTCGTTGTTACGACTTTTTATGGAAAATTAAAAACATTTTCCCAAGATTCATAGACTTTTTCTAAGCATACAGCTAAAAGCTTACTGGTGAATTCTTGGCACGTCATTTAATTTTTAAAAGGGTTAGTTGCAAAATTAGAAAATTCATAACGATACCTCTCACATGATAATTATTAATACTAAACGATCATTATCTTCTTTATGTCTAGAACTTCTAGCTTTGAAATAAAGTATAACTTTTACGAAGCCGATTGACTTCCATAAGAACAAGTAAGAATTTTCGATGTGTATTTTCCAGAAGAATCCGAACCTAAAACTAATTTTTTCGTAAAATTGTTCAGAAACTTGTTATTAACAATTTAAGTGCTTATAACGCGATCAAAATCAGTAAAGAGCGTGTTCAAATATAATAACTGAACAGCTTGATAAATAACCTAACTCCCCAGAAATGTGCCTAATATTCCTAAATTCTTAAAAAATATTGCTCAGAACCAGAGATATTGTAAATTAAGAGAAAAAATTTAAAGAACGACGGTTTTCATAGCCTTTTCACTCTTTTACTCAACACCTCTTTTAAGTATAAAGCTTTAACACCTTTCATTTTAAAACTCAAGATCTGAGCTTTAAAACGGGTTGTAGAAGTAGCTTTGAATGACGTTTAGAAAAATGTTTAACCATTTTAAACTAAAATTTTTTTATGTAAATGAGCTAAGTAATTTCTTTAGAAGCATTTTTACCATAGATACATGAAAAATATTACTGTAACTGTTTTCCACAATAGTAGTGCGATTGAAAACTAACATTTAGCGTTTTTGATGATGTATTTAAGCTTATTTTCCTTTAATTCTAAAGCGTCCGTATGGTGCGCACGCATTAGCTGCTTCACGCGCTCCCAGGATCGAGAAAGTGGCCAGCTGAAAATGTCTCCAGGTGTTTTTAAAAATAAAATATTGAGTTTAATGGCCAAATACGTGAGTATAAATAATGATTTTATGCTGTGATAATGAAAAAACTACTTAATATTTCAAAAAATTATCTTGCTTTTTCAATTTTTTTTCTGTAAGTATATTATTTTGTGTACTTACTTATTTTAATTAAATTGTAACACGAATTCATCTACACTCGAATGTTTATTTACTCTACAACAATTTTAAACAAACAGTTTGTTAAAAGTTTCCTAAAGTGAAAAAAAATGTACAACTGTCTGTAAGATTATCTCCTGGTAAAAAAATATATGTTTTCTACGATAATTTTCTAGTCTGTGGTATCTCGTTGTTTTTAGTCTGACTAATACGTTTATTTTCATGTTTCTCTTCAGCATCTATTAGTTCTGTCAATTTATACTTGTGAGTATAGTTATTGCAGCAATCAGTGCGTACATAGTAGTAATAAATATCTGCAAGTATATGAAGAAAAATAAGTAAGTTAAAGTTTAAATGCCAATTACGAATTGTGGAAAGTGCTTGAGGCACCTACACCTACTTAACAATCTTTTACTGAAATAAAATCATTGACTCCACATGTGGCTTTTTAATTTTTTCATCCATTGAAGATACATACAAGGAGTGAGAGAAAAAGAAAGAAAAACCATGCAAATAATGAAAAATACTAAAATCTTTTTGGAAATGAATTATTTTACAACAGTGAAATTTATTTTAAACCATCATAACTTGTGTTTAAGGCACGACCAATACCCAATTGATAAAGCCAGAGTTAAAAATATATCCATAGTTATAAGGTGTCAACTAAGTTAACTGCACAATACAATACTACAAATTAAATTATTTTATCGACAACAGTCATGAAAAAATGTAATTAAGCATAAATAATTTAGAAATCGATTTAACACCTGCACCACTTGACTTTGGGTTCACTGGCGAAATACCAAGATTCGTCACTCGTTCACAAGAGCTGCTTTACGAACCTCGTCACGACCCTTGCCGTAAGCTCGGTTAACTTCTTGTCAACTTCTCGGTTGGTAAATTACAGCCTTATCAAACTCGTGCGAAACATATATTCTTTTTTACTAGAAGATAATTTTACACATAGTAATACATTTTTTTGTATTAATCTCATTAGGAGACTTTAAACAAACCACTTTTTCAAACTGTGAAATAAATAAACATTCGTGTGTTCATGGCGCAAGAGTGTAACTCACACTGATGCACAGAGAACACTACTTGAAACACGCTCTATGAGAGTTAACAATTTTTTTAAAATTAAAATGATCCATTATATGAAGTAACATTTTTCTTTCTAACAAACATATACTGTACATTTAATTTTCAAGCAATTGGTCTCAATTTAATTAAAAAGAGAAAATTTCTTTAAATCAAAAAAATGTCATTAAATATTGTTTTGGATTCTACATTACTATTTTCAGAGATAGTAACTAATCACGTAAAACTACTACTTTTTATACATATAACTGCTATTAATTATTACATATTCAACTTTTCAATCGGTATACTTTTGTGGAGCAATACTGAATGTGCGGCTCAACAGTGCCTCTTCTCATAATCGACTAACAAACGTCGTATTTTGGTTTCTTATGAATCATTTTGTTTACGTACAAGCCACACTGCCTTAACTATAAGTAATTTGAAATATATATNACAGAGAACACTACTTGAAACACGCTCTATGAGAGTTAACAATTTTTTTAAAATTAAAATGATCCATTATATGAAGTAACATTTTTCTTTCTAACAAACATAAATATAAGAAGCTCACGTGCATTGGTCGTGCAAGTTTAATTTATTATATATTTGTATACACTATATTTAATTTATTATATATTTGTATATCTCTCTCTATATGTATATATTAGTGGGGCTTCGCCCGGATTAGCGGTTATAAACTTTATCACGACGTATATTTGCAGCTTGTTTTACATTTTACTTTTTACGTCTAATGTGAGAACTTAAACAGATGAATTTGGTAGTAATTTTTTGAATATGATGCAAAGCTTGAAATAAATTACTGTATTTTTTGTACACATATTTCAAAGAAATAATAACACGATTCAATTTTGAAAAAATAACTAAACGCCAAAAATTCGAAGAGAACAAAATCATGGCTGACCAATTCGATAGTGAATGACTTGCTAGTAGAAGTATGCAATACCTAATTCAAACCAACGGAAAATTTCAACTTTTCAGATATGATTTTGTACTTAAAGAGCTATATCATGTTAAATAATTTCTAGAATCTAACTTATTAGACAATTTAATTAAAATAAGTAAGTACACAAAATAATATGCTTAGGGAAAAAAAAATAGGAAAGCAAGATAATTTTTTGACATATTGAGTATTTTTACAATCATGACAGTATACATTTATAATTTTTCACTTATATTTTTCGCCATGAAACTCAATGCATTGAAATTTAAAAAATAGCTGAAGACAATTTCAGCTGGCCGGCCTCTGGAGCCTGTAAGCACGGGGAGCAGCTACCGCATGTACACCATACGCACACCTTAAAATTAAAGGAAAATTAGTTTAAATACATCCTTAAAGTCACAAAATGTTTGTTTTCAATTACACTTCAACTGTGAAAAACAATTATTGTGATATTTTTTGTGTATCTATGGTAAAAATGATAAAACAAAAATTACTTCACTGATTTTCATTGAAAAATGTTACTTTAAAATGATTAAAAGTTTTTTCCAACGTTATTAAGAGCTATACTACAACTCATTGCGATCGAAGCTTCCATCTTCAGCTTTAAAATGAGAGGTGTTGAAGCTTTATACCTAAAGGAGACACGAAGTAAAAAAGCGAAAAAGCTTTAAAAACCACCGTCTTCAAATTTTTTGCACTAAACATGCAATATCTCTGGTTCTAATCAACATTTTTTTTAAATTCTTTTTTGGGCACATTTTAAGGCATAAAAAAAAGATATTTAAGTATGACAAGCAAGTTCTTTAATGCAAGATTAAAAACTGTTGATCAAAATTAAGGAACAACTTTTTGGATAATACACCCTTGTTTTTAAAAAAAAAATTAAAATACACTTGATGTAAAAAGGTGCCACAATAAGCATTAGTTGGCCATATGTACATAGCACAAAACTCGTACTATTATGAAGTCAACAATTTTACAATGATCTTTCGTTATGAAATCTAAATGTCAACTAGCATTTCAACGATGATTCCTTTTACATTTGTAATTTCTCAAACTATGTGGTAATATGTAAATCAAATTTTTCAAGTCTACACAAATGCAGCTCAGATATTTATGTGGTTGACGTTTTTTTTGAAAATATATATATATAATACAAATTAATATTCTCGTTGGTACATTAATTTATATTGACTCTTAAGTAAACATATTATTCACAGTCTAGGAGCAAGTAGCTTTTTTTCTAACTAGCTGTTGTCTTTTGGAGTTTCAAGTTATTTTTGTAGTTAAGAATGACATAGAGAAGTAATTTTTAGGATCTTAAGAACAGTGTGATTAATGATAAATATTTTGATTCGTGGTTTACTTGATCCATAATTAAATAAAGTGAAAAGTGGCCAACAGTACTTTATTAAACTTTCTTACGTGAGGCAAAGTGCACGTGTCACCTGCCTTGTCCTCTGAATTTCTTCGCTGTCTACTTTCTTAGCTCGTAATTTTTTAACTTCTCGCCTACCTGCGCGTGGTATCGTTTTAAGCCTTACCTGTTGAGTTGCAATTGTGGTGGCGTGATAATAACGTCGAATGCGTTTAGCATATCGTACATGCTTTTAATTATTTTATTTATTACTGTGATCTCAGAGCAATACTTGAATAAACATTGTATTATAAACGTATTGTACTTGTTCTAATAAATACTTACTTAGACTAAGTTTTCCTCCAAAAATCGTACGATCAAAAGCGTCTTTCCATTTGAAAGGAACTTGCAGCTCATTCGAACAAATTTTTCCTTCTAAAACACAGATTTGGTCGAAGTACCTAGGATGATAAAATATGTTTCATAAAAAACAATTCATCGGGTTTTCTTTAAGAAATTAAAAATTATTTTCAAAATCAATGTTTAAAATTCTTTTAAATGACAAGAAAAATTTTAATCTAACAACTTAGGCTACTATTACGTACACTTTATCTATCGTTTGGTAAATTTAAAGCTGGTTAATTTATAGCTTCCGAGTCAAAGATGAAAATATTAGATCGATATTAATTAATACTGATTTAATTTTAAATAATCATTTCCAAATATTGTTTACGAAATAACTTTAAGTAATAATAAAAAAAATGTCTGCATATCCCCGCCAAAAGTGCTTCGTATCTGCCCTGCTCTAAAATAGATAATCGGCTCTTTCAACGAGGGTATGCAGAAAAATAGTATACGCAACACGTTCCGAGGTTAAAAAATGTCATAGATTTCAGGTTATCTGTCTTCGGCTTTACCTTGGGCGTTTATTCAAGTGAAATCTGCGACACTCTTAACCTCGCTTACTAGGTGCGTTATATACGATAAATCACAATATCTACAAATGAGTTTATAGAAATCATTACATAAGATTTATGTTTGACCATTAAATACAAGCAGTTGATGCTCACACATGCTTTTAGCATAGAACAGAAAAATTTGTTTCAATATATTTCGGTTAAGTTTACGTATGTATATACATGAGTGTGTGTATGTATGTGTGCGCGCGCACGTGTATATATTTTAGTAGGACTGGGTACTTGATTTAAAATGATTTTGTAAAATAGTTAATTTTATTCAACCGAAACTGAAATGTTAATGCCATCGGGTAACAGTAGTTAGTAAGATAATAACAAACTAGTAAGAGAACTTTCTATAAAGTATAAAAAAAACCTCAAGTCATAAATATTAATTGAGCTCTATGTTCATGTGTGCTAAGCACCAAACCCCTATTGACAGATTATGCTATAAGTACATCATTTTCTAAATAAGTTTTAAATTTTTATTTTACCAAGCCCTAAAAATAAAATGATTGAATGTTTAGAATGCATTAAATGTTAAATCTGATCTTACCAGATTTGAGAGACAACGACAATTCTTGGTAATACTCGAGAAAAGATGTACTGCAAAGGGGGGGTGGGGAGAAAAATTACATGGTTGCTTATAGAAAGGGTTACAGAATCAACTTATTCTCTATAAAAGCGGTACAGCTCAAGTAAAAAAGAGATCTGCCCTTGACTTCCCCTTTTTAAGTGGGCTACAGTGCTAGAGACCTTTCGCTTGGAATTAGCAGTCTATCCATCGTATGTCAATGAAAATTCCTTAAATTTATTTTTTGACTGAGCGAATTCCAAATTTTTTAAACCATGATTACGTGTTTTCCGTAGATTAAATTATGCTACGAAATATCCACGTGAATGCTGCCTTCTTGCATGTACAAAAATTAATAAATAATTAAAATAACGTCCAATGATGGTACTGTCAAATTATCTATTTATTAAAAAACAAAACGATGTTTCAGCTGTTTGAACAATGTCCCGGCCCTCATGAGGTACAAAAATCTGTGAGTAATAAAAAAAAATTCTTTACAATACAAATTTCAGTAAATACAATAAACGCAAATTAAGTGAAGTGTATACCTTTAACTCTTTCGAAGGGGATGTAAAATTGTAATTACACAATGCACATACACAAATGACACAGTATACGCACATAATACAATCAAATAAGAATCGCAAGCAGTTCCTTGTGAGATACACGTACACAGATCATGTTTTCCTAATACCATAAGTAAAAGGGGTCCTCAAACCATGTACATTAAGTTAGCCTCCTTACTTAGTTGACTTAACGAGATACTTGTAACAAATTTTCAATTTTTCTGTATCTTGTTATCTATAAATATTATTATTGAAATAATGTAAATTAAACATTTCGGAAAACAGGCGCTTTTTATCATTTTGTTTTGTGTCTAAAATTTTCATTTTATCAACATTGAAGTTGGGTGTAAATTCATTGTTATGTTATGATAGTACAGATGTATTCTTTTTTTTCTTTATGTCTCTTTTATGTTCTGCCATTCTTAATTTTACAGCTCTCGAAGTTTGACCCACGTAAATGCAGTTGCAATTCGCACAAAATATGTGGTAAACGACATTATTCTTATGGAGTGGCTCGGTTACATCTTTTCCAAGTGAAAAGATCGGATTTCATTTATTGTTTAAACTGTATACAAGACCAATGTGAAGCTTCTTACAAAAATATTTAATAGGACCGTGCAAGTAGGGAATATACGGTAATGATAAGATTACTTTATAATTATTATTGTTTCTATTGCAAATGTCAATCTTGTTCATGTTTTTTAAGATACTTATTTTTTTGTTTGAAAATTNGAATATACGGTAATGATAAGATTAGTTTATAATTATTATTGTTTCTATTGCAATTGTCAATCATGTTCATGTTTTTTAAGATATTTATTCTTTTGTTCAAAAATTTATCAACAAATTTTTGAGGATAGTTGTTAGCTAGTAAAAATTTATTGATTAATTTTAGATTATCGTTATGAAATTGAATGTCTGCTAATTTAATAGAAAAGTCTACTAATGTGTAAATTATACCTATTTTATGTTGGATTGGATGGTGGGAAAGAAAATTCGAGTATCGGCCTGAATGTGAGGGTTTTGGTACCAATTCGTTAGCACTGTGTTATTTTGTTGAATAGTAATTTTTAAATCTAAGAAACTAATGCTGTTGTTGCATGTCTCAACAGTGAATTGTAATTCCGGACAATAGCTATTTAAAATGTTTTTCGTATAGTTAATATATTTAGTAGGCACACATATGAGAATATCATCCGAAAACCGAACATACAGTGAAACATGAAAACATAACTTCTCTAAGCATAAAAGTTCAAGTAAACGCATTACAAGATCACACAGAACTCGACTACAGGGACTGCTCATTGGAGAGCCAAAAATTTGTTTATAAAATTTGTTGTTGAAATGGAAAAAAGTTGAATTAAAATCAAAGATACACTTGTGCAAAATTTATTGAGAGAAGCATTGATTTTACCATTCAAGAATTTCCAAAAATGTCTTAGTGATTTTATGATCAAGGCTTCACTAGTATTAGTACATAAACTAACAACATCTAGACTAATAAGAGTGTAACCAGGTGAAATGATAATATCTTTTAATTTATTTTTTAACTCATAACTATTTTTCACGTGTGATTTCACCAGCGAAATATTCTTAATCAAAAAATTAGAAAGAAATTTTGAAAAACTATAAGTGGGTGAATTCAGTGTCGAGACAATGATACGGATAGGAAAGTCTTTTTTGTGTATTTTTACTAGTTCGTAGCATTTACATAAGTTTTTTTTTTATGAATATCTTTATAAAACTTATTTAATTCATTAAAAAAAATTGTTACAAGTCTCTCGTTAAGTCAATTAAGTAAGGAGGCTAACTTGATGTACATGATTTGACGGACCCTTTCCTTTATTGTATTAGGAAAACATGATCTGTTTACGTGTGTCTCACAAGGAACTGCTTACGATTCTTATTTGATTATATAATGTGCGTATACTGTGTCATTTGTGTATGTGCAGGGTATAAAAGCAACGAAACTTGAAACTATGACAACATTACGATTTTATATCCCCTTCGTAAGAGTCAGAGGTATATTATACACTTTACTTAATTTGCGTTTATTGTATTTACTAAAATTTGTACTGTAAAGAATTTTTTTTTATTACTCATAGATTTTTGTACCCGATGAGGGCCGAGACAGTGTCCAAACGGCCGAAACGCCGTTTTGTTTTTTAATAAATACAAAATTTGACAGTACCACCATTGGACGTTATTTTAATTTTCAACCAACTGTCATTGGACGTCTTACATTATAAAAAGTAATAAAATTGAGAGAAGTATATCTGTTAATGTATTGTTACTTACTTCTACACAAAATTAGATATCTATAATGTTTTTTAGTTAAAATATATTCATAATGTATTAAATGTATTTTTTTATTTTTCTTTTTAAGTCTTGCTTGTAGTTTCAATTGAATTTTTGAACTTTAAACGGTCATAGTAGTGAGTTTCTTTGTCAAAGTTGCTGGAGTCACCACTCGTTATCGTAACTGGGTCTTACTAATATGAATAAGAAGACGAAAAAACAACAACACTCATATGGTTATCAATGCAGGTTGAAAGTTGCATTTACATAAGTAGAACCAAGTCGCAATTAATTCGTGGTGATACCGGCGCTCTTAACAAAAATATTTACATATAGAAGCGTTTTCTATACACCAATTCTACAAACCATTTTCTCATGAATTCCATTTTATGTGACTTTTCCATGAGGTTACGAGTTAAATTAGGGTTTTTTTGATAGTTAATACCTAAGAAAGAATGTTATCAAACGGTCTTTAAATTTATGTGTTACTTTGTAACATTATTAAAAACACCCTGTTGAAATTTCAGGGAAATTCTACCCAAAACGCTAGATGTAATGAACATCCTTAATTATTGCATTTCGTTATAAAGGAAAGAGGGGAATCAGCGGCACTCTAACTTTGAGTACATTTTTCAGTAAGATTTTTAACTTCAATAATACGAGTATTTGTTATAACACATACAAAAGATAAAGCATCATTAATGGTATGTACAAACAAAATCTTTCTTATCAAGTTATTTTTAAATGGTTATTCAAATAACACAAGTCACATTAATAATTAAATTGTTTCACAGTATTAAATTGTTGTAAGTTATACTGTCTTGAAATAAAATAGCTCACAGCTACTATTTTCTTTTTTGATCAATAAAGCAGCATTAACAACGACTTGGAGCGGCAAAGCTTTGGAGCTAGTTGTAGAGATCTTTCCCAAAGTCTCTTCGTATAACGTCAAAAACGTTGGTGTCTAAAGCACCTTCTTTATTTGCAGACTCAGTTGTGTTGGTGATCTAAGATGGAGAGGTTGGTTCGTGATGCTTGCCCGTTGAAAACTGTCCCATTGGCTCACATTTATTGTTTTTTCTTCATAGCTGTTAGGTTCTCCCAGCGCAGACCTTGCAGAGGATCGGTGATTCCTGGTTGAATGCTTAAAGTTAAGAGGATAAAATAGGGTTGTCGGTCACTGGGGTTCCTAGCCTTGCGACGAACAACTCTGCTCTTGACGTCTGCCAGTGAATAATTGACTTGGTTTAATAGTGGCCGGCTTAACATAGGCTTTTGGTTGACGAATCGTCTCTGGAAATCGTAGTAAAAATTTATTTGTTGGCAAAGTAATTTAAACTTGATTGGTCCTTAAAAGAACCGATGAAATTGATGGTTAAGTAGGGAACGTAAATACTTATAATGGCCCTGAAAAGGGCCAGTGATGAAACTTGCAGCAATTCCTTATTATTATTCTTGATGATGGAGAGCCAACTGCGAGTAGCTTGACTCTTATCCTTTGAGTCTCTGAGTACGAAGACCGTACAGGAGAGAGGTATGACGCTGACCAAAGAATATCTCGTCTTCAAGTCGTTCCCCAGTTAACCAACCGTTTGTCGTTAGTCAGGAAAGTGGGCCTGGAGAATACCTTCTCTGTAGGTATGTTGTTGGAACGACCACTAATAAGAAGGCTGTTGTGGCTGCCCATACTCTTTAGGGCTGTCTTTCCTGGCTTTCATTTAAAGTAGAAAATTCTCTGACGGCACTAGGTCAAATGGTTGAATGGCCACTAAACGGCCAAAGTGTTGGAGCAGGTTGGGCTCTGCCTGTACACGTTTCCTAGTATTCCACCAGAGGCGATGATGTTCCAAACGCCCATTTTTTCGTAGCAGTCGGTTTTTTTCACGATCCGGGGTTAAACCCGATTTATTTCGCTTACCCATGAAAGAAGAGTGTCATCAGTAGCCAAAATGCCCAGCTGCATGACAGACTACTCTGTTCTTGGTGTAGTGCCAATGATCGACTACGATAATCATAGTTTCGATGGGGCTTGTTGTAACCACTCTTTACTGTCTTTGATTGCAGGTGGCTTCAATTTAACCTCGACGCCATCTACCGAATCCTACTGAACTAAAGAGCAAAGCTAGCTAATTTTAGCAAAACTTTGAGCTTATTTATCCGTACTGTTATTAACTTTTTCAAGAAAAAACCTATGCGAAAACCATCTCGGAATCATCTAGAATCAGTATGCAAAATTTCAGCAAAATCAATTAAGTGGTTTTCGCGGTTAGCGATTACAACGGTTTTAGCGACTTTGCTGTATATATTAGTAAAATGGAAAGGTAGTTCGATGTCCATTAGCCCTAAAAAGGATCAGTAAGCTTGTTAAATAAACTATTTTTTGACTGAAGCTCCTAGCAACCCTTTGTACCTCATGGTGATATTCTCTGGACTGTTATTGTAACACCAGACTGATTAGGAGAAAAACTACAACGTTGAAAGTGTTGAAGCTAGTTGTAAAGATCTTTTTCATTGTTTCCTAGTATCACACCGAAGACGATGGTATCTAAAGCACTTGTTTTTTTGCAGAGCTCATTTGTTTTTGTGATCTAAGGTGGAAAGATTGTTCCGTTTACTAATAGTAAATTACGAACCTAGCGAGAAAAATATGGTGCGTATACTATTCTTCTGCATACCGCCATCGAAAGAACTGATTTTTTGTTTTAGAGCAGGGCAGATAAAAAGCACTAATAGCGGGGGTATGAAGAAAAGTTAATTTCTCCTTTATAGCTATTAGGTTCACCCAGCACAGATCTCAAAAAGGATCAGTGAATCCAAGTTAAATGCTATAAGTCAAGAGGGTGATATATAGAGTCGTCAGTCGGCGGGGTTCCCAGCCTTGCGACGAACAACTCTGCTCGTGACTTATGCCAGTAAATGACTGACTTGGTTTAATAATAACTGGCTTTCTATAGTATTGAATCAAAAAATCGTTGTCAAATATGGTAGAAAAAATGTATTTATTGGCAAAGTAGTTTAATTTTAAGAGGCCCTTAAAAGAACTGATGAGATAAGTGGTTCAGTAGGCAACGTAAATACTTATTATGGCCCTGAAAAAGTTCAAGCTATTCCTTATTATTAATCTTCATGATGGAAAGCTGGCTGTCGGTAGCTTGTCTCTTACCCTTGAAGTCTCTGTGTATAGAGACCATGGTGAAAAAAGGTACACCACTGGCCCAAGATTGTCTCGTCTTCGGGTTATTTTCCAGATAACCAAACGTTCATCGTTAGTCGAGAAAGTGGGCCTAAAAAACACCTTCTTTGTAGGTATGCTGTTAGGACAACCGCTAAAAATAAGGACGTTGTGGCTCCCTAAACTCTTCAGGGTTATTTGCCCAAGCTTGTTGTTGTAAAAAAATTTGCTATGATAGCCCCAAAATGGTTGAACGAAAAGCCATAAATCAAATAGCTAAAAAATATTTATACCTCGATACACCAAACGATGTGACTGTCGTGTAAGCTACGTCAAATATTTTTCCGCTATTTAATTATCCTTAGCTCTATCAACACTTTAGTTTTGTGATGTTTTTAGTAACATATCATATATAGGGCCAAAAGCTGGTATTATATATTCGTGTTGACTACCACATGTAAGTGCGGAAAAAATTGCAAGCCTATAATTACGAAATTTTTAGTGCAGCAAATACTGAAAGTAAATATTAGATGTATTTACTTTTTTAAGCTTCATACTTAAAAAGGAAAACAATTTTAAATTTTAAAAGTGTCTGAAAACTTACGTGAATTAGTAGGGCAAGTTTATCTTGGCTACAGAAAATAATTGTATCATCATATGCAGTTTCACTGTATTCGTAACCTGTACAAAAAAACAAATGATGAAGTTAAGAGTCCAAAGTCTAGCATCATGTTTAATTTTATATTTTGTACTTTTTAATAAATACAACTATGATTCAAATAAGTGGCTTTAGTCTGGCTGAACAACTGGCGTCAAGTTCAGCTTCAAGTATCGCTCAATGTCTGTCTGAATGTCAAGCTAAAAGAATGGCTAAAAGTACGGCTAAAAGTACGGCTAAAAGCACGGTCAAAGTACGGCTAAATGTATAGCTTAAAGTATGGCTGTAAGTGTAGCTTAAAGTATGGCTCAAAGTACATCTCAAAGTCTGGCTTAATGTCTTCCTTAAAGTCTGGCTGAATGTATGACTAAAAGTATGACTAAATGTCTGGCTACATGACTGGCTTATTGTCTGGCCTTATAAAATTCATATATAATTGTATGATCTTTTCTCAAATCTTGACCAACACAGTGCATTTAAATAAATAATTGTATTCATTAAATAGTAAAGAATATATAATCGAACATAATGCTAGACTTTGGACTCTAAACTTTGTTATTTCTTTTTTCTGTGCAGGTTACGAATACAGTGGAACTGCACTTTTTGATAATACAATTATTCTTTGTAGCCAAAAAAATTTTGCCCTGCTACTTTACATAAGTTCTTAGGCACTGAAAATTGTGTACTGTAATAGCAAAACGATCTATTAACCTGGTACGTGAATAATCAAAATTGGTTACATAAGTATTGACATTTACTTATGGGTGAATTCAACGTAACTGATTTAGACGATGCCTCGAGTACGTATAGGTTTTCGTAAATAGTCGAAATGCATTAATAAAAAGGTTCGTTTTGATGTAAAAAAAATTCTCTTTCTATGCCATAATTAAAAGTCGTGTTTATCCAGTGTCGCCTTGCAATTTTATCACCCTTTGGCTCTTGCTCTTCGAACACTGACTTTATATACCTGAACTGTGGGTACACGTCAAAAACTTGGGGATGTTTGGTCACTCATATCTTAACAAAATTTCCACATTCAAATCAGCAACATGTGCATACATTTTGAGTCTAAAATCTAGTCAAAAAGAGTCTCTTACTTATCAAGTTTCGAAAACAAGACTGAGTAGATTGATGGCACTATCTAGCGTTGGTTTGTTATACTATAACATACTAGTGATTAATTGGCAGCATCCGTTTGGCTGAATGTCTGGCCGAATGTTTGGCCTAATGTCTAGCAAATAACAATTATTTTCTTTGACGTTTAGGCAAAATAAAGCTGATCCTAAGCGTTACGTACTTATGCTTCTTTATTCAACAATTGACAAGCTTACCATATGACTAACAACAGATAAGAATATAAAACTAAATAATTTACAACGAAAATGTATTATAATAGTTTAATTGGTTTCAGGATTTGACATCAAGTTTCATCACATGACTTTTTATTACATCAGTTTAATTTTAACACTTATGATCCTCAACAATGTCGTCATAATTCATCAAATAAATATATTTTCCTTATTCTTTCAAAAAAAAGTTATAAAGACAAAAGTATTATGAGTCGTAAGGGATGATTATGTGTTTTAGCAAAACTTGATCTCGTGTCTGGGAATCAGCAATCATTGCCATAAGAAAGAAGTTGAGGATAACGCAGGATCTACAAGTAATAGATTTTGAAAACTAGACGAAAAAGTGGTAATGGAGTCATTTTCTAAGCTGTCAGTACCTATAAAAAAAAAAACACAAATAAAATAATTAGTTCATGAAATTAAAGAATTATTCATTGTTACTAAACAATTCATCTAATTATAATAAGTTGCAAAATAGATTTTACTTGTAATAATAATGTTAACAGTCGTTAAAGAATTTCAATGTTAAAATTAGGGTCAGCTCAATTACTTATTTAAGAACAATTGTGACAACTCACAATAATAATTTCGATTAGGTACTTCTGAATGATATTTATAGTTTAAAAGTAATAAAACCATTTTTTTTTATCGGTTCATCACACGATAAGCGCTTCCTTGTACTAGAGGCTATTGATTTCCCATTTAAGACAGTAATGCAAATGAGCTAAGCTACTATTGACTGAACTAGAATAATTTTATGTTGCGCTTATTGATAGTGAAGAACAGTCGATGCACTCGACATAACTTTTTCCGATCATATCTCCGTACATTGAGCGAGCTACATTCATTGACTGTACTGCATCACCTGTCAAAGTAATCTTTGCAGGATCGGCGATTTAAATAATTATTTATTTAAAAAACTGTCCATTTTCGGGACTTTCGCCTGGGAAAACTTTTGTTCAGAAGATCATAATCTGCAACGTATATTAATTTTAGCCAATTTCTCTAGGAACCAAAAGTCCATTGAGATGCTGCAGGGTCTTAATAATTAAGCATGTTCAATGTTTAATACTACTTTGATAACTAAAAAATTATGCAAAACAACTTATTAAAACTCAAACACCAGCCCAAGCTTATGTTTTTCTTCATGCGCACTGCAACCGGTTGGCCACCTATCTGTAAGAGAGGGGTACACACAGAAATGCTGAACTGCCCTGGCTGTTACAAAGCCACTTTTTTAGAACGAAATTTTTTATGTCACATACAGGGGGGAGGGGGCTGGAATTTTAAAAACGACAGATTTGTATGAAACGAAAGTTGCTTACCGGAAGTCTTTTCCTCCTAATTCATTGTATTTCCCTCCTTACTCCGCCCCCTTACCATCAGTCCCCTACACACTTCCCCTCACCCTATAACTTCCAACCGTGCTGCGCTAGTCTCCTGCACACCTTGGCCCACTATTCCCCTTCACACTCCCAAGCAATTAATTTTTTAACGAATTTTATTTTTGTTTAACAACAATAATTTTTATTTACTTTTCAATTTTTTTTTCTACAATACCAAAAAAAAAAAAAAAAAAAAAAAAAAAAAAAAAANGATTGCTGATTCCCAGACACGAGATCAAGTTTTGCTAAAACACATAATCATCCCTTACGACTCATAATACTTTTGTCTTTATAACTTTTTTTTGAAAGAATAAGGAAAATATATTTATTTGATGAATTATGACGACATTGTTGAGGATCATAAGTGTTAAAATTAAACTGATGTAATAAAAAGTCATGTGATGAAACTTGATGTCAAATCCTGAAACCAATTAAACTATTATAATACATTTTCGTTGTAAATTATTTAGTTTTATATTCTTATCTGTTGTTAGTCATATGGTAAGCTTGTCAATTGTTGAATAAAGAAGCATAAGTACGTAACGCTTAGGATCAGCTTTATTTTGCCTAAACGTCAAAGAAAATAATTGTTATTTGCTAGACATTAGGCCAAACATTCGGCCAGACATTCAGCCAAACGGATGCTGCCAATTAATCACTAGTATGTTATAGTATAACAAACCAACGCTAGATAGTGCCATCAATCTACTCAGTCTTGTTTTCGAAACTTGATAAGTAAGAGACTCTTTTTGACTAGATTTTAGACTCAAAATGTATGCACATGTTGCTGATTTGAATGTGGAAATTTTGTTAAGATATGAGTGACCAAACATCCCCAAGTTTTTGACGTGTACCCACAGTTCAGGTATATAAAGTCAGTGTTCGAAGAGCAAGAGCCAAAGGGTGATAAAATTGCAAGGCGACACTGGATAAACACGACTTTTAATTATGGCATAGAAAGAGAATTTTTTTTACATCAAAACGAACCTTTTTATTAATGCATTTCGACTATTTACGAAAACCTATACGTACTCGAGGCATCGTCTAAATCAGTTACGTTGAATTCACCCATAAGTAAATGTCAATACTTATGTAACCAATTTTGATTATTCACGTACCAGGTTAATAGATCGTTTTGCTATTACAGTACACAATTTTCAGTGCCTAAGAACTTATGTAAAGTAGCAGGGCAAAATTTTTTTGGCTACAAAGAATAATTGTATTATCAAAAAGTGCAGTTCCACTGTATTCGTAACCTGCACAGAAAAAAGAAATAACAAAGTTTAGAGTCCAAAGTCTAGCATTATGTTCGATTATATATTCTTTACTATTTAATGAATACAATTATTTATTTAAATGCACTGTGTTGGTCAAGATTTGAGAAAAGATCATACAATTATATATGAATTTTATAAGGCCAGACAATAAGCCAGTCATGTAGCCAGACATTTAGTCATACTTTTAGTCATACATTCAGCCAGACTTTAAGGAAGACATTAAGCCAGACTTTGAGATGTACTTTGAGCCATACTTTAAGCTACACTTACAGCCATACTTTAAGCTATACATTTAGCCGTACTTTGACCGTGCTTTTAGCCGTACTTTTAGCCGTACTTTTAGCCATTCTTTTAGCTTGACATTCAGACAGACATTGAGCGATACTTGAAGCTGAACTTGACGCCAGTTGTTCAGCCAGACTAAAGCCACTTATTTGAATCATAGTTGTATTTATTAAAAAGTACAAAATATAAAATTAAACATGATGCTAGACTTTGGACTCTTAACTTCATCATTTGTTTTTTTGTACAGGTTACGAATACAGTGAAACTGCATATGATGATACAATTATTTTCTGTAGCCAAGATAAACTTGCCCTACTAATTCACGTAAGTTTTCAGACACTTTTAAAATTTAAAATTGTTTTCCTTTTTAAGTATGAAGCTTAAAAAAGTAAATACATCTAATATTTACTTTCAGTATTTGCTGCACTAAAAATTTCGTAATTATAGGCTTGCAATTTTTTCCGCACTTACATGTGGTAGTCAACACAAATATATAATACCAGCTTTTGGCCCTATATATGATATGTTACTAAAAACATCACAAAACTAAAGTGTTGATAGAGCTAAGGATAATTAAATAGCCGAAAAATATTTGACGTAGCTTACACGACAGTCACATCGTTTGGTGTATCGAGGTATAAATATTTTTCAGCTATTCGATCATCTCTAGCTCTATTAACATTCGGCTTACTTTGATGGAACCCCTGTATGGAACTGATCGTTAATGATGTTAAGAAGGTTTAGAAAAAAAGTCAAAATGTAGAATTGTGCCAAAAATGTGTGTTATATTTGAGAGTATTATGCGTAAACAGTCACGATTGTTGTATGTTGGTGCCCGAGTCGCGTATAATATTTTTCCGCCCTCGGGTGGTTTTGGGAGGCTGGTACTTCCTCGGGCAAAAAAGCAGTTTCCCGGAACTCGTTCGAAAAGTCTCCTTTACGAACCTCGTTACGGACCTCGCCTTCGGCTCGGGCCGCAAACCTCTCGGTTCGCAAACAAAGACTTTTCAAACTCGTAGGAAAACTACTATTTTTTACCGAGGGCGCAAAGTGCAAATTTTTTACCCGTGGGCACACTATGCGCCCGGTAAATCACTTTGGGCCCTAGGGCAGAAAAGTACTTTGGGCCCGGAGGGCGCAAAAACTTTTCTGCCCATGGGCCCAAAGAGATAACAAAGGCGGAAAATATGAACCGAGGACCCAAAGCGGCAGTTGCACTTTAGGCCTATGATAAGAATAGTAGTTTTCGTCGAATAAGTGCCATCGTCTCCAGGGCTATTTTCTCGGGATAGCAGGGTCCGAGGGACGTAAGGTATTCACGAAGCGATAGCGCTTATGTGGCAAATGCTTTTTTCCCGCCCTCGGGTGGTTTTGGGAGGCTGGTACTTCCTCGGGCGAAAAAACAGTTTTCCGCCCTCGGGTGGTTTTGGGAGGCTGGTACTTCCTCGGGCGAAAAAGCAGTTTTCCGGAACTCGTTCGAAAAGTCTCCTTTACGAACCTTGTTACGTCCCTCGCCTTCGGCTCGGGCCGCAAACGTCTCGGTTCGCAAACAGAGACTTTTCAAACTCGTAGGAAAACTACCATTTTGTACCGAGGGCACACTAGCCTCTCAAAAACGCCCGAGGTAAGAAAAAAAGGATTTTGTTCACACAATGACTTAAGTTGGGTTAGATTATATACAAATGTGACTTGAGTGCTAAGAACTTTATGTTTATTTATTTACAATTTATGTAATTAATACATTTTGATGGAATGAATTTGCTTAAGTAAATTTAAGTACATTTCCAATAGAAAATAATGTTTTATGTATTTCTTACAATGTAAACGTTATAACTAGCTAGAATTAAAAATAAGTCATAGAGTACATAATATTTTATGGAACATATATTTAAATTTACTGCGACAAATTTCTTCCATCTGTATGTGTCAATTTCATAAATTGCAAGTAAATAGTTCTAAAGATTGTAACAATTAATAACACTTACGCGTATATGGGACATTTCACGCGAAACGTCCCAGGCCCGCCGCGCGAGCGCTCAAAGTCACTGTTTTTAGCTCATTTTCTCAGCCATATTTCTATCCTCAAAATGTTGTTGCAAATAGCATTTTCGATGTATTTTTCGGTCAGCTTCCTTATGGTGTGGTTAGTTTTCCGAAAAATTTCATTTTCACTGAAAAAAAACACAAAACATGCTATATCTCGAAAAAGGCATTTATAATATTATTTTTCATAGGCTAGATGAAAAGCTGAGGTTTTTTTACATCTGAAACGTCTTTTTTCACAGCGTGCTTTCACTGAAAAATTCGAGTAAAACAATAATAAAGAGTAGACGTTCAGCCGTCTGAGCGCGCGCTCAAGTTAATTATGAATTTTATTAACTTAGAAATAGTTTCTAAACAAATATTTTCTATTATTTTTTAGTTTTAGATGAAGGTTAAGATGTAGGCTTTTGGGTTTTATCATTTTGGTTTGGAAAAAAGTTGATACTCAGAGCTCATAGGTGTTTTTTTTTTTTTTTCAATGTCTTATTAACAATTGAAATGACAGCATGGAATTGCAAGGTATCTGGTATTAATTTTGCCTCATTAAATCGAGATTAAAGTTTAATTTTACATTATTTATACGATTTTTTACTCAAATAAAAAAGTTTTGTTTCCTTGCCATAATTGTTTGCTCAGTCATACAAGTNGACCTCGTGCTGCCATTAAGTGTGTGCATGGTATTTGTACTTGTAGGATTTTTGGTTGGATTATTTTGTTTTGGAAAAAGTTGGTACTCAGAGCTCATAGATGTTTTTTTAACTTCAATGTTTTATCACCGATTGGAATGACAGCATGGAATTGCACAGCACCTGGTATTAATTTTGCTTCAACAAATTGAGATTTGAGTTTAATCTCATGTTTTTCATACGACTCTTTACTCAAATAAAAAACTTTTGTTTTCTTGCAATAATTCTCTGCCCAGTCGTACAAGTTTTGTTCTATTAAAATTCGGTTATTAGAAGAAACTTGAAGACTTGCACGTCTTCCACCTCTCTTCAAGTTGGCTTCAATACCGTCACACGCTCCCTTTTCATGAGCAGTAGCAAAAAAATGCCAATCACAATCAATTTTAGAATCTTTTTTGTGGAAAAGTATGTTTCTAAAATTGCTCTTATTTTTATATGTTGACTGGCCCTATCAGTTATGTAAAAAATTTTGTTTACTACAAACTTGGATTTGAAATAATTTAGTATAACTTTTTGATACTTATATACAGCAATTGTATTATGATTTAGGTTATCGGAAATAACAGCAATACTTATGTGTTTAAGCTCATCTATTTCTTCATGATTAATTACAACTGTAAAAATGGATGCTTGGTTATTGTTCCAATAAAAAGGTTGGGTTGAATTCTGTGTAACAAACGCATAATTTTTCAAAAAATCACAAGTTACAATAAATTCTCCACTTTTATGATCTTTTTTCAGTTGATGAATAAAAAGTGATTGTTTATTATATAAATAAATTAAAATATGCAAAGCAATTATAATGAATTTAGAACTAAAATACGCTTTATGTTCAGACGGTTCTTTTAATTCTACCTGAAAATCATATAAAAAATCAAAGATTCTATTTTAATTATACAATACTATATTAAGTAATAACGTATAAGCATACTTCATTGTTAAATAAATAATTAAATGTTACAAAACTAATAATATTAGTTAACTTAAGCGGAGTGCGGCGTGGCGCTGGCGTTTGGCGCGTGTTCAGACGGTCGAACGTCTACTCTTTGGTATTGTTTTACTTAAATTTTTTAATGAGAGCACATCGTGCAAAAAGACGTTTTCAATTTAAAAAAATCTAAGCATTCCATCTAGCCTATCAAAAAAAAAAATNAAGATTTTATTTTAATTAAACAATACTATATTAAGTAATAACGTATAAGCATATACAAAAAAGTAAAAACACACGCAGAGCCTCCACTCCCGGTTCACGAAAACTCTCACCAGACCACGCTCGTGGCGTAGTTCAAATTCAAAACCCAATTGCCCCATTGTGTAACTAAGTAAGAAAGTAGGTCAAAATTAAAGAACTTAAAAAATAGAACTCATCAAAATTACTTTTTCAAACATGGCCAAACGATTGTTCTACAAATTTATCATTAATAAAGGACTTTTACAAGGACTGTTTACCCAAATTTATTTATTAAGGACGTTTAGCACACATAGGTTTTTCTGATAAATATTGTTAAAATTTTGAACGTACATTCGTTATACCATCAAAATTAATGACACAAAATTTTATATCCTTTAACTTCAGTACGTTTCACTTACTTAATTTAAAAAGATTTTATTGAATATCTAAACTTGTGAAAAATCACGTAAAATTGCATAAAGAAATTTATAAAGAAATTATCTGTCTATCTTTAGGCAAATCATGTATTGATCACAAATGTATAAAAATATCAATTAGTTATAATGAAATATCTTATTTTTACAAATAGTTTGTTACATTTTGGAATTTGCAGTGCATTTCCTTACATTGGACCCTTTGAGCTTACGTTTGGGAGTGTAACTGCTGTGTGGCTTAATACACTGCAGTTTGTCAAAAGAGCCACGTCTGAGTCTAAGGAAGCTGATGAAAATGAAAAATAAAGTACCTTATAAATCTCTCGAGTAAGTAAATCGAGCACTGTCGTTATTGTAGTATAGGTATTTGGTAGATCTAAAATAAATTTATTTAAAAAAAACAATTTAAAAAAAAAAAAAAATTAATAGCAACAATATAAACAACTTTAGTACCTGTACCTTTCTAGTTTTCGCACTAAAAATTATTGGTAATTTTGTAGGATAAGTTATAGATCGGCAGGGCATGGGGTACCATTAGCTCAGTATACTTAGTATTATAAGAAAGTTTTTCATAAATTGTTAGTTTAGTTATTGAACTACTTTTTTTCAACGCAATCCCAATACATACCAAAATCATGCAAAAAAATTCAAACCTGTTCATCTATTTAATTCAAGATATTAAAATACTCTTTCTTTTTTATCTCCAATAGAGATTAAGCTCAAAGGAAGATACATAATCATATCAAACAAATTAAAACTATAAACAAAAATTAAATTAAAACTTATTTGTCATGAGCTTAAACTCATCAGGCAGACTTTTACCCGACTGATCCTATGTAACAACATTACTCATTAAGAATGTGTCCATACAATTGTGTTGGACCTATATCAATTGGTTGAATACGAGAATAAAAAAATCCTTACATAACTTGGTATTTTATCTATACAAAAAAAAAAAAAATAAAACAGTTTTCGTAATTGTATTATATCCTTATCTCATGGAGTCCTCACGTTATTATGTAGTTTAAGGTACGTATTAGAGTCTAAACTCTGTTTTAACCCCAATGTTCATCTGTAAGAGTTCATGACTTTAAGCTGTGAATATTTGACTTTTGACTTTACTTTAAATTACTGTGGTTAAGCGAAGTGGTAAGAAAGATTCCACCTTTCGGCGCTGTATGGTGGAAAGTAATTATTAAATTAACACTTATGTTAAAAGCTTTACTGTCACATGTAAAACGACTGTTCAGCATTTTGCAGCTTGGTTTTTAGTAGGTAAACTATGGGGATTCAAGGACAGTGGGGATTCTAGAACAGTGGGAATTCTAGGACGATGGAGACTCTAGGATAATGGGAATTGTCCTGTCCTAGAATCCCTACTGTCCTTGAATCCCCATAGGGGTTTGCGGCCGCTCAGCCTAGCGGCCGTAACGCTACTGCGTTGAGTCCCATTACTACCTCTTTCACTTTACTGCGCACGTTACTGCGCAGTAGGGGGTCCCTACGAGCACTCTTATACCTCCACTCTTTTCTGCGCACATTATTACACAGTAGCAGCAAACAGCACGTAGGTGCTGTTGTTGCACAGCAGTTCCGCTGCTACTCTTGTGCCGTCGACGTCGGTCTCGCGTGTTGACCTCGTGCTGCCATTAAGTGTGTGCATGGTATTTGTACTGCAGCTGGTGCCGTTGATGCCGATCACAGGTATCATCGACGTCGGTCTCGCGTGTTGACCTCGTGCTACTATTAATTGTGTACATTGTAACGTTGCATTTTGAACCCCAAATCGACATTTTCACGTCAACACGAAGCCGTCCCAATACAACGGACTAAAACCTCTTCGAACACATACGACACCTAAAACAACAAACTCTGCGACCCAATACTCTCTCGAACGCTTTGGCTTGGCTCAGCTCTGCTCTCTCGATGTAGACTCCTGATCTAGAGGAGGCCCCACCGCGGACTGTCCGTCGAGAGGCGGACAGTTCCCGAGGGAAGTGATCAGGATGTGAATATCTCGCACTCGTACAAATAAATACACTAACACGAATTTCACCTTTAGACTACTTTTATTTCATTTACAATAGATGAACACTTCTAAAGAATCGACGCTTACCTCCGGCGCTAACTCTCAATTCGCACTACATGCACTCTTTTGCTCTCATACCTCGCATTCGAACACCTACCTACACCTACACGCACACGCACACACCCAAAGTTCCCGCACTCGACCTAGAGAATGGCTCGCTCCGAGGTTACGACAACCCGGTTCGATCACGAGAACACTTGGCTGACATGAAACGCCTTCGATTACGAGCTCCCCCACGCATCAACTCGATGACGAGGACACACACCACACATTCTCCCTTGGTCCACAGGGTGTCCTACCGGCGGCTTCACCAGCTGGTTTACCGAGTCTCAGACAACGCTGCAAACACTTACACACACACACACACGAACTCTACGACGTCCTACCGCAACTGTTAGCCGGCCCCTTACCGACTGCCGAGACTCAGACAACGTTTTGCTTCGAATACTCACACATATTACGCCCTACCACAGCGGACAGTCGACCTCTCGCCGACTGCCGAGGTTCAGACAACGCTTCGCTTCGAATACACACACACACACACTCACGCAGTGCTACTGTTTCCCGTCATCTCGAATGCATTGACTTACCCGCGATTCAAGCAATCACGCCCACCAAGCTCTCTTCCCCGACCCGAAAGTCTTCTTCTCGAACCAACGAATTCTCGCTCTCTCACTCTTTTAGCCATCTCGACCCCTCAGTTACGCTTCTTACTTTTCTCATCAACCCCCAACGAAACCCCCAATTCCCTCAACCACACACACTCATCCACACGCCCACTTTTTACCCTTTCTCTCGAAACATTCTACACTCGCACAACCTCGTCTCCGCGCCACATACTATGTCCCTCTCCCTCACATTTCCACTAGTCGCTACCCTTACCACGCACTACGCGAAATACCTCGAGGCCACCATCTCTAGGAAGTTTTCAGCGTCATGTCCTCCCGAGGTCGCCCACTGCCATCCTGCTCCTCGTGATTGCGGAGTCTTTAGCAAGGCTGCAGATGATGCCTCCCGTAGATCGCCAAGAGCTGGTGACGGATGTAGGTTGGACGACGTCTCGATGTCGCACACGCTCTACATCCTTCTCTCTTGAAGGGCCGTCAAGGAGTCCTCTCAGTCTCGCTGCTCGCGTCCTACTCCTCGAAATCTCTTCTATCTCTTTCTATCCCCTACTTCTCTCATACGATCTAGCTCGCACACGTCTCGTTTCTCCCCTTAACTACACGTATATACACAAACTCCCTATACTCCCGGCGCATTACAATTTAACAAAAGAGACATACAAAATACAATCAATAATTGCAATAATCGTTACAAATCGACAACCCATCTATTTTCCCACAAACCTACCGATTCAAACTAAAGTGTACACGTATAGATACATCTGCGCACACAGTATTCACGTTAACATCACTTATAGTTCTTTAATTACACATTTCTTCTTATTATTCTGGCTTTTCCCGCTCGCGCTTCTCTGTGCTCGTCTCACTGGCTATATGTCTCCGCCGTCCTCTCCTCTTTCCTCTTTGCATGAAACATAACAAAACACAAACACACGTACACAGGGCATTAAAACGAGCCTAAAACCTCAAATTTTACATCGAATCGAGTTTTGGTGTTTTTCGGACTGATATGAAAAATGACCCCGTCATAACATTGTAGTATTGCTGCTAGTGCCTTCGATGCTGCTCTCGGGTATCATCGACGTCACTCTAACGTATTAACTTTGTGCTGCTATTAAGTGTGTGCATTGTTATACTACAGCTGGTACCGTTGATGTTGCTTTCAGGTATAGACCTTGTGCTGCCATTAAGTGTGTGCATTGTTGTACTGCAGCTGGTGCCGCTCGCGTGTTGTCTTCGTGCTACCATAAAGTGTGTGCGTTGTTGTTGTTGTACTGTTACTGGTATCTTCGGTGCCGCTCTTGGGTGTTCTCGGTGCTGCTCTACTCGAACATGTCATCAGCCTGTTACATCAAGTACGAGCTTCATCTGCTGATATGCATGCTTGTATTTATTTGTTTAGTAATAAGTTAAAAACGTAATGCATATAATTGTTTCTCTCTTTCTCTCTCTATCTGCTCATACTGATTCGGTGCTTTCTCCGCAGCAGCCAATAACGCTGCTCTCTGCTCTCGTAGACGACATAGTTCTCTCTGAGGTCGGCGATGATGATGTGGTACTCTCTGCTCTCAATGACGACGTGGTGCTCTCTGTTGCCCATGATGGTGATGTAGTGCTCTTGATGATGATGGTGCTCTTTGCTTTTGACAATGACGCTGCTATCTTCTGGCGATAATGACTTGGTGCTGCTTCTGTTGTCTGCGATAATGACATAGTGCTCTCTCTGCTCTCGATGATAACTTAGCGCTATCTCTGTAGCTAGCGATAATGAGATGTTTACAGCAGCAGGTCTCGTTAATTGGCGGTTTATACTTTCACCATTTTGCTACACGTATATTAGAAAATATTGATTAGGAATTTTTCATCATTGGCTTATAACATCACTATTTTTGCTGCTTTTATTATCAACAGAACCATAATGTCTACTATCTAAAAGTTTTTGGATGAGTTCTGCCGGTCGATACAAGATGAAGAAAAAGGTAACCTAGATGTAATGGAAAATAATAACACAGCCATGATGCCATTAAAAAAATCATGAAAAATTCCCAAAAAAATAGATTATCTCGGATGAGTAGTATGAATCAGATCAAACAGGTTTGGTAAAATATTTTTTCATTTAAATTTTTTTACACCTTATTTCGTTATGTTATTTTGTAGATTCACCTTTAAGTTCTTCAAGTTCCTCTTCTAGTTGCTCTTCAAATTCCACCTTTTCAACTTTTTCTCCATCACAGGTCTTTCCTGATCTATCATCAGAAATGAATATTAGAAGTTGGTATTTCATACAGTTTTGTTGATAATAAACTAACAGACCAAAAGCTGAGGCCTGAGGGTGATCATAATTTTAACCAGCCACCACTTTCACCAGAATTGAGAGACCTTATAATTCGTGGAGATCCAAAACATTTCGGTCATATTTAATTGTGGTAAAGAGTTATGTCGTAATTATAGTTGTGCCATATGATCTTTCTTATTAACCAGCCGCAACTTACACCCATGGATAGAAAATAAAAAGTTGTTTCGTAGAAGTGCCTTTTGCGGCAAGATTAGAATCCATCTTGTACCCAAAAATCGACCTTCAAAAAAATAGACCTCCTACCCAGTCGTATCTATAATACTCATCAAAGATAATAGATGATACATTGAAGATAACATTATAGATAAGAGTACAATATCTTTATTTTTGGAGGTCGATTGTCGAGTACAAGATGCATTCTTATCTTGCCGCAAATGGCAACAATTTTATATTTTTTATCCATTGGTGTAAGTTGCGGCTGGTTTATAAAAAAGACTATATAGCACAACTATAATTACCACATAACTCTTTACCACAATAAAATAATATGACCAAAATATAATATATCCGGAAATATCTCCACGAATCACAAGGTTCCTCAAATCTGGTGAAAGTGGCAGCTGGTTAAAATTTTGACCACCCTTCGGCCTCAGCTCTTGGTCTATAATCAACATCAAATATATTACACTTACCTTTATATAAAATATTACCTATTTTGCAGCTCATCATTTATCACTACCAACATCTTCACCGCAACTACGCATCTCAGAAATGTATCGAACTCCTCCTTTCTTACAAGAAATTTCCAGTTTCACATCATTACAGGATGGTAATGAGAATACTGAAATAGTTTTCTTTGGTAGAAGGATGATGCTTTGGGATAGAAAAACCGCACGTGTAAAATGGGCCTGGGAATGACAGCCTACGCTACCCAACCCAGTTTCTACACCAGTGAAACATAAAAAGGAAAAAATATAAAATAAATAAGTTGTTTTATACTATGTTTTATTTTTTTACAATTTTGTAATTTTAGTAAAGGAAGTTAAAGAAAAAGAAGTTAAGGAGAAAATAACTGAGCGGTGGTTCTTCACGAGTAAGGGCGTTGGTCGGAGCCCTTACTATTTTTTTTCTTTAAATAAATAACTTGAAAAATTTTTTTATTCACTACTCACTAGAATAATTAAGAAAAAAAATATAATGTTAAATAGAAATGATAGATAGTTAAAAAAAGATAATATTAAAGTAGAAATCATAGACGGTATAATGAAATGGTATTGTAGAGAACTAAGTGTATATAAACTCATTATAAAATTATTCAAAATAAAAAGAAGTAGTGAGGGCTCAATCCAACGCCCTCACTCGTGAGAAACAACCTCGTATCATTTTTTCCTCATAACTTCTCTTTTTTTTATCAAATTATCAATTTATTAAAAATAAATTGTAAAATCATTTATAAAAATCAGTGGTATCTTCTTCCATTTGAAAAAATGGTAGTAATCGGTAGTTCACAAGCCAGTTTTTCAGTGTGTAAACATTTCTTTTCGCACACACTGGATTTTTCTTTAGTAAATAATTTAAACAAAAAATTCTTTTATCATCGTTCAAGCTCTTTATTGAAGGACATCCCATTTTATCCATATTGTAGATTACTCTGAAATATAAAATGTTATGGTAATAAGGTTAAAAGCATCAAAAATGTATTATACTTACTTATCATAGAAAATTTCTTCAAGTCACTTTTTCTTTTTCAACCTTTTTGCAAATATTTTCCTAGCGTTTTTTATTAGCTTAGTAGGGTAAAGATTAATTTATTATAAGGTATATAACCGGATGCCCATGGAATTCCATGATAATGGGATTCCAACCATTCATTAGTCCAGCGTTCACCAGGTGACAGCTTTGACCTTTAGCAAGGCGCTTGAAATTGGTAAACTATAGATGTAGCACCTTGTTGAAGTGTCCTTTTAAACACCTTTGAAGCCCTGCAAGTAAACAACGTAGTCTGGCTAGATTGTTGTTTAGCGCTAGAGCTGTTCTTCATCCAGGAGACCCTTTTGGTTCGACGACTTACCGACGAATGACCTATCTGCAGTTTGAAACCTCCTTATGTAGAGGTTCTGGGTAACTCCCACCTTTCTTACTCACATGCGCATGCGCACATTAGTCCCACTTCAGTCATACGAGGATATAAAATAGCGTTGAGGATTGGAGCAGTCATTCTTCGTTTGGAGTCAGTCGGAAGCACATCGGCAGCAGCAGAGACAAAGAGATTAAATACGCCTGCCCAGTGGGTCTTTCCGGTTTTCCACTTCAGTAACAGCAGATATCAACGGCTTCCCCAGTCTAGCAAGACCGATAGAAGGTGTGAATGAGCAGAAGAGCAATCATTCTTTCCTAGGTGTTCATCAGGAGCACATCGACAGCAGCAGAAACAACGAGATTCAATACCCCTGCACAGTGGGTCTTTCTAGTTTTTCACTTCAGCGAAAGCAGATATCAACGGCATCTCCACTCTAGCGAGACCGATATAAAGTGTGATTGAGCAGAAGAGCAATTATTCTTCGCTTGGTGTTCGTCGGGATCACATCAACGAGCACTTTCTAGGAAAATCATTTCAGCTGAATCAAGGATCAAATATACCATGTCAGACTTACAATACTTTAAACTGACAGTGAAAATGTTGCTGCAGTCATTGTATTGTGCAGCTGGTATGGATGTAGATGATTTAGACTTACGTAGATGGCTGCAATTATCTTCAGAGGCGATTGCTACACTAGAAGAGTTGCTTACTACGTCAAGATTAACCAGAGCAAAAAAGCAATCGTGTATAGCGCTAACAGCTGATTTAGTAAGCATTAAGAATAAGCTTACAAGATTTTTATATAAAACTGAAGGAGAATCAAGAGCACAATCGGATGTATCAGTAATAACTAGAAACACTGTGCAGTGGAATGGTGTTGTGTCAGCTTTTGATATACGTATAAGATCAGGTATTATTACGAATCTTGCACACCTAGACATTGAATCATTATTAGATGATGCACAATTTTTATTTGAAGAAAATATTTTGGCAGCTCTGCAAGAACACAGTGCATTAAGGAGGCTTGGGCGTTTGGTGTCGTATCTATTGAGGGGCCCCTGTGGGGTACAATCATACTAATCATACAAATGATTCTTTGTAATATTTTTTTTGTAATCATTTTGATTATACACATGTGTGAACAAAATAGTAATAATACGCGGAAAAGTCATTGGGAAAATCGATATTAAAAAATTTATTAGTTTTCCCGAGGTACCTTGTGTAAAGATGACGGCCCTGCCACGATAAAGCTGACAACACTGTACTCTCTTGCTCTCATCTGCTATTATATACCTATACTTTTGTTAGACTTAAATTTTCGTGCTTGTATGTTTATGAATGTACAGCGCATGCGCACTTACAGTACCTGGACAAAACAATTCTCATGTTCGATGTTTTCCTCGCTATTTTCTCAAAATTTAACGTGTTGATCCTATTCTTTTTTTTAAATAATAGATTCTTTATACTTTCAAGTACATGTACCAATTTAATGAGTAGGCCCACAGCTTTTTATTGCGGTACGGTAGTCTATTGAATTTAGGGTTCCGTAAGGTTGCGTGTTAAAATGACGAATTTTCACAAGCGATTTTCTAGAAAATAAATGTGTTGACCTACCTATTTTTTTTTCCTAAAAAAATCTAGCAAACTTTATCTATATAATCTCTGAATTTCAGACTTAGCCAGCATTTAATTCAAAATCACCCAAGCCTCCTTAAAGGTGAAGCTGAGCGCTGAACGCTGAGCTCTCAAGTGAATACGTGCTACAAAAAAATGACTCTGAGAGTAGTAAAATTAAATACATTAGTACTAAAAATGCTTCAATTCATAAACTTACAAATCTTAGTGAGTGGCTTGATTACCATGTGAGTGAGCCATTGAAACACCAGATAGAAGAGTTCGAAGAAAGAGGTTCAGGCTGGCTATTGCAACAGATTTTACATTTAATGATGAATATTAAAAAGTTCAATCCGATAAAAGGAGGTTCGTACATTGAATTACCGCATGTTATTCATAATAAGAGAGCTAGTAATAATGTAAAGAACAATCATGATAAGTATTTTATGTGGGCAGTATTGTCTGCTATTCATCCAGCAGAAGTGCTCAGCGAACGTATCAACCAGTCCGTACAGTATCAAAATGAACTTAACTTAAGTGGTAAAAAGTTTCCAATATCAGTAAAAGATATTGTAAAATTTTAAAAACGAAATCCGGTATCCGTGAACCTATACATCCTCCAAAAAGTTGGAAATAATCACAACGTTGCTCCATGCCATATAACTTCGGTGAAGAAAGAAAAGCATGCCAATTTATTACTCGTTCAGAATTACTTACTGATGGAAATGAGGAAGAAATAGAAGAATATGATGAAGCTGCTAGTGAAATGAATGTTCCAGAACTTTAGATCCACTATGTGTGGATTAAAAATTTATCACGTTTAGTGAGAAGTCAATTAACAAGTCATAAATGTAAGTGCTTCATTTGTGACAGATGTTTTAATTTCTTTGAAACTAAACATAAACTTCAAAAACATGAGATCGACTGTGTAGTGGTTAATAACTATAAAGTAAAACTTCCAACTAAGGATCAAAGTGTACACCAGTTCAATAATTTTAATTCTAAAGAAAAAGTTCCTTATGTTGTATATGCTGACTTTGAGTGCCTTTTAAAACCAGTTGAAAATGATGATCGCAGATATCAAAAACATCAAGCTAACAGCATTAGATATATTCAGTGCAGTTTTGATAGTACACACTCCATTTATTATAGCTACAGTCAAGAGGAAGATATTAATGGTGCTAAATTTCCTACAATGTGATTTGTGGATAACCTGAAAGCTCTCGCAGATGAACTAGACCAAATGTATAAGGAACCAAAGCCAATAAATCTTACGAATGGAGACATGTTAAACTTCGCATTAGCAAAATTATGTCATATTTGTGAAAAAGTCTTTAAAAAAAAAAAAAAAAAGTGAGAGATCATTGCCATTTAACGGGAAAATTTAGGAAAAGTGTTTTCCCGTATCATTACGTCAGTTCCTTCGAGAAGCTCAAAGATGTTCAATTTCCGAGTAAAGGAGACTTTTATAGCAAACTTACTGAGAGCAACATCTCTGATGATGACTATCGTCATGCCTTATAAGGATGAAAAACATTAAGTGTCAAATCACTTGGTCAATACTCAGACTTATACCTAAAGACTAACGTATTATTGCTTGCGGATGTTTTCGAAAATTTTCGTACAACTTGTATAAACGCGTACGGACTTGATCCTGCACACTACTACACGACACCTGGTTTAACATGGGATGCCATGTTGAAATATACGCGAGTTAAATTAGAGCTTTTCACCGATATAGACATGCTATTATTTATCGAAAGAGGTATTAGAGGTGGTATAAGTCAATATTGTAACCGGTATGCGAAGGCACACAATAAATGCATGGATGAAGAAGAAGAAAAATTCCTTATTGATTACGATGCCAATAATCTTTACGGTTGGGCTATGACGCAGACCTTGCCACGTGGCGGCTTTGAATGGGTAAGTGAGCTAAGTGGTTTACATTTTTTCCATGTTCCAGACAATCACTTTTACGGCTATATGTTGTAAGTCAACTTGGATTATCCTTGGAGCTTACACAATGACCACAAAGATTTACCTTTATGTCCTGAACTTATGACACCACCCGTTACAAAGCAGAAGAAACTGATGACTACTTGATACAATAAGGAACGTTATATCATACACTATTGAGCTTTAAAGCAAGCTTTGAAACATGGATTAATCTTACATAAAATACATAGAGCATTGAAATTCAATCAAAGTGCATGGTTAAAGCCCTACGTTGATTGGAATACTGAGAAAAGAGAGAATGCTAAAAACGAGTTTGAGAAACTCTTCTTTAAGATATTAATAAACGCGGTTTACGAGAAGACAATGGAAAATGAGCGAAAAAGAGTCAACGTTAAGCTTGTTAATAAAGGGCATGGGCGCTACACTGCCGAGACCCTTATTGTTAAACTGAACTTTCACAGTCGTACAATATTCGCTGAAAATCTTGTGGCCATACAACTTGCACGAACAGATATCACAACTAGAAAACATATCTACGTTGGACTTAGTGTACTCGATTTATCGAGAACACTTATTTATGACATTCATTATTCGTACATAAAGCAGCGTTTTGCAGGTATGTGCAAGTTATTATACACACACTGATAGTATGAAATTCAAGATAAAGACATTAATAAAGTAATGGGTGAAGATATCGATAAGCTCGATACATCAGATTATGCAGACGACAATCGTTTTAATTTACCTCGAAGAAACAAGAAAGTGGTTGGGCTCATTATCGATGAGTGTTGTGGTAAAATTATGCTAATTTATTAGTCTTCGTAGTAAAATGTATTTTATTAGTGTGCAAGACGATAAATTGATTAAAAAAGCAAAAGGCGTGAAAACATCTGTTGTCAAGACAAAAATTAGATTTGAGGACTATGAAGATTTTTTATTCAACAAATCTGAAATTACATGCGTGCAAAATCTCAGTCGTTCCAAGCACCATGACGTTAACACTGAAAAACAGAAAAAAATAGCTCTGAGTCAGAAAGATGATGAGCGCCATCTGCTGCTCAACTCTACAGATACACTGCCTTGGGGCATAAACTCATAATGAATAAGGAGGGTGAAGCATTCCTACAAATCCTACTGCAGGAAAACGAAAAAGTAGAAGAAGAAGAAGATATAGAGCGACGGCCAATGGAGGATGTTGGAGTGGGGGAAGCTTATGGAGAGGGAATATCCCTATATCAAGAGGCACCTCAGCCTGCGGAGCTCATTCCAATGCTGGATGAGTAGGAGAGCACATGAAGTCCTCCTCCAAGTAAGAGACAGAAGCTAGCCTTGCATAAGGAGGTATACCAGCCTGTGAAAGTCATTTCAACGTCAAACGAGCTAGAGAGCACATCGAGTCCTCCTCGAAGCAATATACAAAGATTTAAACTCTTCTTATTCATCAAAAGATTGAGCTTAACTTTGAAGTGAGTAGCTACTTTTACTTAATATACTGTAAGCTATAGCACATAATGATTGAATTTTCGATTTGTTTTAGAAAATGGACTTTGCCGAGTTAAACCGTATCGCTAAAAGTATTTATCTCCTAACAAGAGTTATCAGAGTTGGAGAAGGATAAGAGATATGTAGTGACAGAACTTAAGAAGATTAATACCCACTTTGGATGCAAGGTCATCATCACCATCGATGATGAGTTCCAAGTCTTCGATCCGGATCACGTCGCCAAAGCCATCAAAAAAAATAAAGACTTGCATAACGAACTAAGAAAAAAAGTTGAAAAGTATGCTTTATTTACAATTTTTCATAGCGATAATAAGTTTGAATTTGCAGATGTGTAATATAAGATTGTACAAATCAATGTATAAATACATATCAACAAAGAAAATAGAGAAAGATAAAGTCCATAGAGGTTAAAATGAATGATAGATAGGTTGTTTCGCACATGAGGGGGAGTTGGTCAGGGCTCACTCTAATTTCTCTTTCTTATTTTATTATTTTTTCATAAATATCAGATTTATTATTCCAACTATTATGAGGATTATCAAATTCTAACAATTTAACGAAAATTTGATAACCGCGTTTTTTAAGAACTTTCTCCACAAGATAGACATCAAAATGCTTGGCTTTTAAAATTTCTTGTTCCTAAGAGCTTCCGGACACTGGTTGACCTTCATAGTCTTTCAAATTGTAAGTAGTTGGATTTGTTTTTAATATTTTAGTAATTGTAAAAATCTCTGTAGACCAATTTGGCGTAAGACCTTTTTCAAAATTGTTTTTCACTTTGCTTATATGCACTTTATCATTAACTTTAAATCTTGGATTTTTTCTTCCAGGCTCACCTTAAGAATTATAGCGTTTCAAAAGTTCGTCTTCATATGTTAATGTAATATCTTTTGGTTTCATAGCTAATGTGCGATGTTTTTGATTATTATAGGCTGTAATTAAGTCTGGCAGTAAATTGAGCCATTTATAGTTATCATTTAAACTGAATTGAACCTACATTCTATTTTTCAATATGCGATTGAATCTTTCACATATTGATGCTTTAAGGTTACTGTAAGTTGAATTTGGATGGAATATTGACGAAGGTAATAATAAATTTTACGTAGGTGATCAAGGGATCATTTTTCCAACAGATAGTTACGAAATTCGAGATATAGAGTCATTTTTAGTGAACGTATTACAGCCTAAAGATATAACTATTGATATCAAACCCAACAATAACACACTCCGTAGTGTAATTATCTGTAACCATACGATTGATTTCAGACCAAAAGATACTACAGGCCGTCTCTTGGGTTTTACTGAAGGTATTTTAGAAGATAACATCACCCATAACTCAGACTTACCTGTGGCTATTCTCAAAGTAAACGCATTACGAGTTGAGTGCAGCATCACTACTGGAGCCTACATAAATAAATAAAAGGTTCATACAATTCACGAATTTTCCCCAGCCATCCCACCAGGATAAAAAAATCATCGAAGTTCCTTTATAAATAATTTATTTACCGATCGTTGGGCGCACTATTGATCACATACAATTACGTATAGTTGACCAGGACAGAGAATTAGTCAATTTTCGTAGAGAAGTCATAACGATAAGGTTGCACATAAAACCCTTACAATAATGGGAATCGTGTACAATCATAAATAAAAGGTATATAAGCAGCTCGACATGCACCCTAGTGGCCAATGGTGACGCTAACGCAGCACGAGTCTGTGAAGAGTTCAGGATAGAAATATTGAAACTCGAATGGCATATGCTCCATGTAGTGATGTCAGATTCTCATAAAATTCGACTGCTTAATTATTTACAGAAAGATAAGTTCATTTCTATGAGTTTCCAAACTTGGGAGCTCTATGAATATCCACTCTTGTCCACAACATCAAAACATATTTGGACAGTCAAAACGTCCACTCAGTCGGAAAAACCACTCAATGTAATTTTAGTTTTTCAGTTGAACCGTAAGAATCAAAGAGGAGTTAATGCTAGTGTGTTTAATGATTATAACATAAGGAACGTAAAACTCTATTTAAATTCGCAATATTATTCCTACAGTGATCTCAATCTCGATATAGCAAAAAATCAGTTTGCACTGTTGTATGATATGTATGCTAATTTTCAGAATTCGTATTATGGTAAAGATCGTGTTCGCTGTTAAGCAAACTCCAATTCCTATCCCATATACCACTTATCGTCGTCGATTGCTCCAAGCAAAATGAATCGCTTAAAAATGCTCCAGTTGATGTACGTTTGGAATTTGAATCTCATAATAATTTTCCTGCCAACATATCAGCTGACTGCTCAATTCTGCACGATCGCATTGTTCAATACAATCCAATGAGCGGTGATGTCAAGAAACTCATGTAAAGTAGTGGTGGGGGTAGATGATAGTAGTGGGGATAAAACTATAAGGGCTCGTGCCTAGCTCTCTTAACATCATTCGTCTTTCAACCGTCATGGAGAAGTCACAATAGCAGCAACAGCTGGAGCAGAAGAGAAGAAGAGAACAAGCCAAGACAATAAAAGTGGGGAAAATTTGAGAAGAGACGTGAGGAAAGAGAATCGGCTCAAAAAACATCTAAAGATAAACCTAAAAATACAAATAAAATTGTGGTATCAAAAAGGTACTTAACACTTGAGACTAATGGATTACATAGTTGATATGCAAGGTTTTAAACAGCCTGTCGACAATTTAGTTTTCTAGGAGTTAGCTATACTACCACTTCATTCTGATAGTGAACCTATAGTATTTCTCTTTAAAAAGCCGTTTCTATGGCAACGATTCTCAAACGAATACAGAAGAGAAAACTTATGGCTGAAACGCTGTTTTCATGGTATACCGTGGGAGTCGGAAAATTTTTCGTACAATACTATAGGAAAAATTCTTCGAGAACACCTACACAATGCTAGAAAAGTTGATGTATTTGGATCCTTCAGAAAACAATGGTTGAAAGATTCAAATTTATTGTTTATGATATTACGAATTTGGGCTATCCCACCACCTGATAAAATAAAACTAGCCACTGTATACCCGCATCACAATGTACAAGGCCAACTGTGTGTATCATAACGTTAGACTGTACAAAAAGTTTCTCCTAGATTTGCCTGAATCCATGGAATAAGTGTAAGCACTTCTCTTAGTGTTTAATACTTTATAAAGTTATTTTTACTGTACGAACACAATCTAGCAGACAATAGGCAAACTCAATTAAGTGTCCTACTTTTTTTCTACGTTTTGGAGACACTGTAAAAAATACAATCGTAGAAATACGAGTCCACTTTCGAAAATATACGATATTCAGCGACGTAAAAATATCGCGGACTAGTAATCTTAGAAATTTTTACGTTAGTATACTACCGTTGTTGCAATTCAACTACGTGCAGCATTGGAAAAAATCTAAACAATGCTGAACGTTATCGTTTTACTACTCACGTTGTAGACTTTTTATGCTACGATCGTAGTAAAATTATTATTTGCTGATAGAAAATGCGTAGAGGCAATAGTAAATCTACTATTGGTATGGTAGGACCGAAACATACTTCTTTTTTCAGATTTCTTAAAATTTCCAACTATTTAACCTGCTAGTATGTATTTTAGAACTCTCGTGTGCTACTTCGATTGTTAATTTAGTACTGTAACAAGTGTTACATTACCATCATAATAAGTAGACTATCATTATAGTGAATAAAATATCAATTATTTTCATTCATAGCATTACAAGCCAAATAGTAGATTCACAATTGGTACTGTACTATTACGAACATGGTCGTCACTTTACATTACTTAACATTGGTCGGATATTTTCCAACGCGGAGCGTCGTAAATGTACGATTGTATTTTTTACAGTGGAAGTAAGATGTAATGGTTGTACCTTACAGATAAGAGCGTTTGATTGGGCCTCTTATCAAACGTGTGGCTAAATTAACATAATGGACGTGAAAAATTTTATTAAACCACCTTTTGGGTATAAAAAGCAGGAAAGACATGTGAAAGTTATTTTTAAGACATTCTTACGTTAACGTTATAACATCTTTAAGTTCTCTTATAGATATTTTTAACACAACGTCAGATAATGCTAAAGTCATCCATGAATCATGTTTCAGATATGAGTATCTTAAAGACTAAAGTGAAAGTGTATGTACGCATGCGCATACGAGTAAGACAGATAAGAAAAACCAGAACCTCTACATAAGGTGGCTGCAAGCCGCAGAGAGCTCATTTATCAACGAACCATCAAACTGATAGGGTCTCCTGAAGGAAAAGCAGCGTGGGAAAGCCATGGTAATCATCTGAGAATAGCAAGTTCAGCAGCAGAACTGCTGTGCGATAACAGCACCTACGTGCTGTTTGCTGCTACTGCGCAATAATGTGCGTAGAAAAAAGTGGAGGTATTAGAGTGCCCGGTGAGAGGTAGTAGGGACCCCCCACTGCGCAGTAACGTGTGCAGTACAGCGAAAGAGGAAGTAGAGTAATGGGACTCAACGCAGTAGCACTCTCACCGCATTAGCGTTGCGGCCGCCAGACCGCAAACCTCTATGGGGATTGAAGGACAGTGAGAATTCTAGGACAATGGGTATTCTAATCCACTAACCGTGGAATTGTCTCAGAATCCCCACTGTCCTTGAATCTCCATAGTTTACCTACTGTTTTTATTTACTGATGTATTAAATTCTTATTTTACATTATCGTAGAAGAAGCTTTGTAATTATTAAAAAATGATAATAATAATAAATAATTATAATAAGCATAAATAATGTTACAGAACGCATTCAAATCCACGCATTCAAGTTACCAGTATACGTTTTTATTAAAGGTCCACTGAAAGCGGGCCACCTAGCGCACGCTGTGTTCAACTCACTCAGAATGGTAGGGAGAAAGCTAAAAAAATGTTTAAAAATAAAAATCAATAGACTTTGATCCGCTCTCTCTATTGGTACTTTTTTTCTGAAAATCTTTTAATAAGAAATAAAGATGTTGGTATGAGTAAGTCGTACTTTGGCGAGGCGTGCAGTTGTCACTAGCGCCCCACGCGCGCCGTCAAGCGGTAATACACAATTACGGACGAGTCTATTATATACACCGCCGCCTTAATGCTATGAAACTTGCTTATGCCAACTTCTTTATTAGCTTGTAACTCACAGTCACGGCGCTAGAGAATAAGGCGGTGGTAATCCTTTATGACCATACGATATGCAGCTTAAAATTTGAAGAAAAATACCCTAACATAGAATAATACCCTAAATTGTCTACTTCAACGGAGATACGCATTATTATTTTTTATTGTAAAATAACTCCAAAATCGACTTCGGTAAAATCGATATATTGTTATAAAAAAATTCGTTCGTGCTATTTTTTGCTGAAAAAAACAAGTTACAATCCTTAGTTATTACTATTTTTGTGTATGATCCATATGTATACATATTTCAACGTTATTACATGGAAATATGCACGTTGTTTTGGGGACACATAGAAAATGTCAAAAAGAAAAGCGATACTTACGATAGGTTATAAAAAATAAATAGCACCATTGTTAAGCTGAGGAAAAAATAAATAGGAATAAATACTGCCACACTGTCAAAAAATACTTGTAATTGGAGTAATTAATTGTGCTACTAAGAATCCAGGCACAACTCCAAAGGCTCTGATAAAGCACTTTTTAAGCTACTGCGCATGCACTGCGCATAGCTGGCTGCAGCTGTTTATTAACCACGGTTCATGACCCATTGTTTAATACTTTAATTAGTCGTTATATACTAAAGGATTGATCAAATCGACAGGAAAAAAATTTTTTAAGTACAATTAGCCTTCAGAAAAAAAATAATGAAGGTCCAATGTCGAAAAATCAAATATAACTGCCAAAATGTGTAAACAACTGTAAGTATCGTACTTTGGCTTCTATTGGTCCTATGTCAACTTTGTTTTCTTTTTGAATACATGTGAAAATAAGCATAATCACTTGCACTAAGTTGTTTTTATCTAAGTTTAAAATTAGATAAAATACGACCTTATACTTGCAGTTTTTTGCTAATAACTTTTTTATTTGTTTATTTAAAAAATATATTTTTTTAAAGTAGTTAAGATAATGTTACTTTTCACTGATTCCAAAAAGTTAGATGACGATTTTATGCTCATGACAAATTTTATACAAGATCGAAGTTTTTAATTAACAATGTTAGAATAGGCCACCATTTTTTAATTTTGCGATCGAATTTGGCGTACAATGAAAAACATGCTGATTTCTATAAAATTTTGAATTTTCATTCAGTTTTGAATATTGCAAAATGTATGTTTATGCATATAAATGTTTATGCGTTTTTCGGCATTCTCACTTGTTTAAACAATGGAAAAAATTTTCTAATTTTTTTTAATACTCAATCCGTGTGAAATCATCAGATAAACAATTTTTGTGTCTAACATTTTGATCCAAAATCAAAACTTACTCAAATAATTAATAAAAACCATAAAAAAGCCGATTTTTAAGTTATTTTGTAATAAAAAACAATGACGCGTGTCTCCGTTAAAGTAGACGATTCAAGGGTGTTATGTTACGTATTTTTCTTTAAATTTTAAGCTAAATATCGTATCGTTATAAGGGACCACCACTTTTCCCGTTTTTTTTTGCTCTGGCACCCTAATAATCATGCATATTTTGGTCTCCCACTTTAAAAATTTGCGAAGCTAATGTTTAGCATTGCTTTTCTGACTCATGCAAACTTTTTTTTTAGACATCGTGAATTTTAAAGAAATATTTTGAACTTCTGACTTCTCCACAGAAAAAAATTTGTAGAGAAAAAAATTACACGATAAGGAAAACCAGATCAAAATATATTAGCTATTTCTCAACCAGTACGAGTTACTTAAACACACCGAAAAGAGTTCTGCACGCGTAGTGTCCCGTTTTCAGTGAACGCACCCACATATGAGGCCGGTGCCTGACTAAAAACATTGTAAGTCAAAATAATGGAAAAAAGTATGAATTTTTTCTTATTTACCTCAAGATGCTTATCATGTGAGCTCACTGCATATTTATTTTCATACATATTTAAAATCCTAAATTAAAAAAATCCCACATTGCACCTACTTAACACGGTAACTTAGTAAAAGCTTCCGGAAGAATGAAATATATTTTTATTAGTTACAACTTTTTTAACAAATAAATATGTATACGGTAGAAAAACATATTTAAATATGAAAGTTTATTTTTACGGAAAAACTATCATCTATTTTATAAAATAAATAAACAATACAAACTTTCACTGAAACTATTCGATGGTTTTTTTTATATAATAAAATAAAATATATTTGTTTTGCTTGTTTATTTTCAAAATTTGTACACTATTTTATTATAATGAATCTAATTAAAAAAAGCGTTAGTTAAAAAGTTCTGGGGGCAACGGGAGGTATGTAGGGGGGGGGGCTTCTAGAGGTCTGTGGAGGACTGCAGGGTGCTCTGTTATGCAGTGGAGAGTTTGGACAACAATTGTGTGATGTCAAAAGAACCGAGACAAAGACGGAATTTTAGTTTATTTTATGTGCAGGGAGGCGGTAATAGGTGACTGGGGGGCCAGTGGGATATAATGTAAAATATAAAACATATAATAAAATGTTCACATACTTCGCAAGAATAGAGAATTCTTGTAAAAATCAAGACGTTTTTACTTAAGATCAATGATGTGAAATCATTAAAAAACCAAAATTATAGAGCCTATTTACCGCCTAAATATGATAAGTCAAGAAAAACTTTTCAATTTCGAATCTATGTCACTTGATAAAAAGTGGAACGTTCTTAAAGTATTGCAAGTCAGAGAAATTGAAACTACTCCAGATTCTACAATTTACTTTACGTACGATTTTGATGAATAATTCTAAACTACGTCTCTAAATTTACACAAACTCAAAATCATGCACTAAACAAAGCATACAACACAAAATCCAATTACATCATGAAAAAAAGATCTTACAGATATATGCTAAAGTGGTGTCATCCCACAAGAATATCATAGTTTTTTTTTAGAATATAATGAAGTAGCATGCCGCATTAACATAGGTTTACTGTATGAATAGCAGAGAAAAATTAAAGATTGCAACAACTGTTTATGCTACAGTTCACAAAAAATATCATTTGTAAAGTTTACATAAATATTTTTTATTTAACACAACGTTTAAAAATAAAAAAGATACTAAAAAAATTTGTTTGGGAACATTTAACAAAACATGTATTATTTCTCTAAAATATTGAATATTAAAAAGTCTCTGATGCTCGTTTAGATAGGTGTTGTGTAGTTCATTCTTTTAAAAAAATACGAATTTCAGTGTTCGATAAAAGTCGTAAGATTCGTGCCCGCAAAATTGACAAAAGAATGTATAAAGAAAAGACGATCGGAATACATGAAAAAATCTCCAGTTTTTGCGCGTACAACTTCTCACAAAACTCTCTCTCTCTGATCGCACGTCACTTTAACCCTCGTTTTTAACCCTAAAAAGAAAATCGAGATCGACTACAAGCTTGCGTCAATCGTGAGCAAACATCTTCTCCCAGCAAGGCATTAACGATATTTCGTGGAAACGAAAAAAGCGGTCCTGCCTGGCCAGCAGACCCGAAAAAGCCGAGCTCCTTGCTCGCATCTTTGTTCACGTTAAATAAATCCAAGCGACAGATTCATCGTGACCATAGGTCCTGGCAAGGTATAATTATTATTTTAAACACCACATACTTACATATATATTAATTTACTTAAGCATATTTTGTTATTCTCACCCATAATTTACTAATATACAACCCTTTGACATAATAAATCAGGTTTTTTGCCGAAAGGCTTTTCCCCGCAATAAGGTTCTTTCGTTTTATACTTATCTTGTTTTAAATACTCAAAAATCATCCCCTAATTAAATTTAGAGAGCGACGCTTGACCCCTATGATCTTACTCTCACATAGCATTTCATTTTTAATTTTAAAACAGCTGTGTATTCAACGTTACAATAGGTATACCTATAGTGTAAAAATCAGTGCTACTACGAAAAAACTTGACTCCCGAATTGGCTGCTTCTTCAACCCAAACCTGAGTTGGCTCCTTTTTCAAGCCAAATCATAGTTGACTGCTTTTTTAGTCCAAATTTCGAGTTTGATCCTTTTTCATCAATTATCTGAGTTGGCTCTGTCTTTTACTGAGTCGTCAAAATATCAAATGTCCAACCACGATTTGAACTGAAATGTCGGTTATAGTGAAAATCACTTTGAAAACCACACTGTTGTACTTCGTAACACCTTAAAACTTTTGCATATAGAATAAAAATTAATGTTATAATCGCATGAAAGTAACATACAACATCTATACTTGACAATGTAATTGCAAGAACATGGCAGAAAATCTTTTTTTTTTATTAGGAGCTTCTTAGTGCGAAATTGACATTGGGACCGGGTATAACGGAAGTGATATTTTGACTATATTTGCTTAATTGTCTCATTTAAGAGTCAATGTATAAGCTCGGAAGTTTTTTCCAAGAAACTTAAAAACTTTCAACAAAACTTTAAACAATTTGAACATTCAATTTTAGTTTCTTGAAGTAGCATGAGCACTGGACACGAAATTGACCACTTACGACAGAATCACCAATATATTTTCTATACGTGATAAATTTGTAAAAAACTTTTTACGAGTGTTCTCATCGATAAGGTCTACTTCGAACAATTAAATTACTTGTACAATTATTCTGATTTATTTTTAGATATGCTTATAAATAATTTCTTATTCGCTGTAAGCAAGTCGTTGGAGGGGGTAAGAAAGAACGACAGCAGAACCCATGGTGAGAAAAAATTGCAGACTTGCAGGATTTTTGAGGACTCAATTCACTGTTGATCATACATTATTAAGTTTGACTACTTTGAGTAGTCAGACATAGTGATAACGATAACTGTCATAAATGTAAGCATCACAGTTTTTTTATTGAAAAAAAATTAAAAAAGATAGTTTTATATTAAGTAAGAATGAATGAAACAAAGCCAGTGAAGACTATATATACAGTCACTGACGTCATACTCAAGTCACTTTACAGGCCATCTCAGTTCTTTCTGCTTCGATACTACAATAAAAATGTTATGTTACCAGATTTGATGTCGTCCTTACTTCGTTAACATGGATGTTGGTATTATTTTCCGCTTCTGTACAATACACTATGTTTTACAAGAATCATCTTAGTAGTTGAGATTCTCATAGTTTTTACGCCAAGTATTATAACCATTCAGTGAAATTGAGTTATTTGTGGCTGACAATGCATTGAGCTCCAAATCATCCTGCAAGTCCGCGCTATTTTCGCATCAGATAGCGCCAATACACTTGCACACAGCGAATACAAATAGTTTCAATCAGGTTTCTTCTATTACTACTAGTAATTGCCTTTAACTTTAGCTGTCTATGTTTGGACTTGAGACGCATAAACCAGTACTTAACTGTAAATGGGTAATAATACTTATTGGTTTTAGGTGAAATTTTAAATATACACGCATGTATGTATATGGAGTGGAAATGTCGACTATAGCTATATAGCTAAGCGCACAGCCAAAGCAAACGACGATACAAGTTTTTCACTTTCAACTGCAACCGAGTAAATGCTATGTATATTTAACTAACTCTTGCTCCCTCGCTCTTGCTTCAATGATATCCATTAATCTTACTCAATTAAAAGCGTGGAACTAAATGCTCATAACTATATGCACACACTTTTGATTTTAAAAAATTTCTTTTTTATTTTTCCCGTACGTTAATACTTATTTTGAAATCCAGTATTATTTTGAAAAAATATTCAGCTGCTTTTTTAAGGATGGCATTTCAGCTAAAATCACTAATTTATTGTGTTTCCTTCTCATAATTGTTATGAACTGTAGGACAAGCTCTGGAGGTTGTCAATGAACATATGTAACTTCGAGATCTCTCTCACCCGAAGTTCTGATAGCTAAGATGGTTAAGGTTAATGCCGCTGGTTGTATTGTTTTGCTATCTAAGGATCGATTCCAACTATCGGCAGATTTTTTTTTTTTTTTTTTGTGAATGTGATTTATCATTCTGATTTAATTCTTTTTTGTTTATGTTTTATTTAAATTTATAAAAATTGTAACAAATACCTTTTTTTACTATGCGTCGAAATAAATTCATTTTTATAACTAATTTTATTATTAATTTAGTAAGTCGATACTTCTCGTTGGCAAGGCCACTTCATAATTTCATAATAATAAAATAATTCTTTAGGATATCAGTATAATTCTTACATTTTAAAACTCCCAAGAAATTATTAATACCCAACAACAGAGAGAAAAAAATCCGAAGGCACAAGGAAACTTACACAAAACTTCCTAAAAACTTATCTTCCGTCTTTAGTTATATAAAATTTTTAGGTATAGCAGCCATAGTTGTTGTATTGATTAAATATACAATTTCAATTTTAATTATAAAATATTGATAATTCTAGACAAAAATTTTAATTAGCTTAAGTAGATATCAAAAGTTAATATCTTTAAAAATTATGCAATAAAAATCTGAACACTAAAAAAAACAGATCTTATACATCGAGATTGATTCTTTGATTAGCAGTTGAAGCTTTTATCTTGCGTACTATTATAAATAAAAGCTGCTCAGAAAGACGTTGGCTTGGTGGTGAGCATGTTTGTTACTGATACAACACTGTTCTAGAGGTCATGGGTTCAATTCCCGGTGAATGCAGATTTTTTCAAAAACTGTTTCCATCGGGAAAAGTTCCTATGTAACCCGGGCTGTTTCAGGGTGGGTTTTTCAGTGGAATTTTCCTTTAGAGTAATTCCAGGGGTTTTTCCTTGCCCCACAGGTCTTCGAGCCAGGGTAAATACGAAACAGTCTTAGAGCTATTGGTAGAGGTTAGTGGATCCGATACGCCAAGTAGAGATCGCCGGCTTTACCGGCGAGGAGTGATCCCTGAAACATGGGGCTTCTCCGGGGATGCTAATCAGCCTGGATCCGATGCTTCGGCAGAGAATGCCGTCTTAACTGGCGAGTATCGGACGTCCTGAAATATGGAGTCCTCTCCGGGGAAAGGCTACACAGTAGCAAGTGGGCCCCTTGCACCACTGGTGCAGAGACTGTCAGCTTAACTGGTAAGGTAAGTTATACCGGAGATACTCACACTGTGCCCATGGATTAAGGTAGCTTATGAGGAAAAAAGGTTTGGAAAAATGGGTGTGGCAATACATCCCCACACATAGGTGGTGAGTGAGAGGCTCCTGCGACTGTTGTGGTTACCCAGTTAAAAAAAAAAATAAAATAAAAAAAAACACATACGTACTTTTCAGTACCTACTTTAGCACTTGTCAACACAGTTGATCTACTCCAAAAGTCAAGTGCATTCTGAAAAGAGAAAACGAAAAAATTTACGCAATAAAATCAGCGAAAGAATCGTGCCTAAAAAATAACTGATTCAAATGTACATAAAAAACGCAAGTATTTTGGTTTTCCGTACAGTTTTCGAACGATGCCTGACTCTGAAAGTGTACACCAAAATAAATGGTATGCACCAAAATGTATTAGTTTTAACATTTTTGATAATATTACCTATTGATTAAATACGTCGAATTGTTTAGTATACACAACAGTAGGTAAACAGTGAATCGTCAAAAAAACTCTCTACGTAACAATATCTATCCGTCTCAGGTGTTCCACACATGTGTTGTACTTTTGCAGAAAAACGAAATATTTACGTTTCGATCACCAACTATCGACCGCATCAATGTTTTACCCGTGATAAAATACAATTTAACCAAAGTTGCTTTTTGAAGCTATTCCAAGTAACTTTTCAAAAATAGAAGACACCGGGTACCGCAGTGGTCGATATGAGAGCACAAAATTAGCAGTTTGAAAAGCACGCAAGTGCACTTTGGTGTACCAGCAACTCAGTTTGAAACTCTGAACCGGTGCTCGAAACGGACATATACTCTCTTCGGACCCAACAACTAATCTCAACCCTCCTTCANTTTTTTCCAAATAATACTGGATTTCAAAATAAGTATTAACGTACGGGAAAAATAAAAAAGAAATTTTTTAAAATCAAAAGTGTGTGCATATAGTTATGAGCATTTAGTTCCACGCTTTTAATTGAATAAGATTAATGGATATCATTGAAGCAAGAGCGAGGAAGCAAGAGTTAGTTAAATATATTTATAGCACATACTCGATTGCAGTGAGAAGAGAAGAATTCGTATCGTCGTTTGATTTGGCTGTGCGCTCAGCTATATAGCTATAGTCGACATTTCCGCTTCTCTCCACATAGGCACACAATCGGTATACGCCTTGCACGTGTTTCTAAAATGTGTGCCTATTTGCTCATTTCTTAGCGAATTCGCTTTTCTACTCGTAGGGGCACGCTGTTCAATACGAGTCTCGCACTTTCCAAAAATGTGCGCCCAGTTCGACGGCTGGCCTCGGTGGGTCGCCCCGATCAGTGCCAAAAAGTTGTCTCGCATCGTAGCATTGGCGTTAGCAATCTCTCTACTTATCTCTGATGTAGGAGTGAAACTTCTATCGTCGATGCTAAATGTGGCACGACGCGTCGCGACGCTCCACTATTGGCCAACTAGAGATTTGCTATGTCGACCCTCTCCAACTTTTGACTCTGCTAGATGGTAGCGTTGACCTTTAACAGTGTTAAAGTATCATAAAATCAGATGTCCTTGTTGCTGCATAAGTGACTGCTATCGCAATAAAATCTGAGACGGTTTTTTAAGGCGGCTTAATCATTGAATGTGCAAAAACTTTAAATAATACATTTTTAAAGTTCATATCGCACAGAGCCCAATAGTATTTTTATTTTTACGGGGTTGGCGATCAAAGCTTGGAGATGTATAATTTGAAAGTTTTTAAGCGCTTTTCGAACTTGCTTAACACAGCCTCTCATGGCCGAGGGTCTGAATCAAACTTTTGACGATTAATTAAACTATTAAAATGGAATTTTCAAGCAAAATAATAAACGAACCAAGCTGCGACTATCACCTTGGAGAAACCGGGTGTCCTAAAGTTAGCGATAAAAAAATTGATGAATTTACTACAATACTATTGTGGTCTGCAGTTACGTCTGGTGCGAGCAGTAACAAACGGTATCGGCCATGTTTCTCTAGAAAGCACGTGCAATAAAATATACCGTATACTAGATACAATAGTACATACGTTAAGTTGAAAATAATACAAACTTCATTACCAACATGCTACTAGCATGAAAGCAAGCCTCCATCTAGTAAGATCGTATCAATCATCACTGAATTGACGACTGCAGTAGGACCTTAGGTGCTTTCTCACTTGAAATATTAGATTGGAACTTATTACATTTCAAAATTAACGTAAACAAGTTTAAAGATGTGTTTTTTGATGTTCTATTCTAATGGTATTGTCAACAGAACAGTTATGAATACTGTACGCAAAATTAATTTTTAATTTTTTTTTTTTTTCTTTTAACTAAGAACAATTTTATAGAAATCTCAGATAAGTTATTGGCATGAGATGTAGTCACTAAGATCTCCGGTGAAATCTCACCTGAAAGTTGTAGATGTTCAATAAAATTAAATACGATCATTAGATATTTTTTTACCACTGGCAAAATTTTTATCAAACGTTCATTGTTACTAAGCGAGGTAAAGTTGTTGAAAAGTACGACGGCTCGTAAGCTTTTATGTAAAAATAGACCAAATAGTAACAATAATTGCTTAACTCCTAAGAATACTCGTGCCTTCAAATTTTGACACCATTATTTTCATGCTCTAGGCAATTATGAGCAGATTTTCATTTAATCCTCATTGTGAATTTTGTAACCAATAGATCTCTCTTCAAACTCAACCTTTCAAGCATCGATATCTCAAGTCCAGATCTTCTCATTCCTAGTAACTTTTAACAACTCCACTTGCATAATAACTTTTAATAAGTACTTTAGACAGTCTTTTTTGCCTATAAGTTTTTAGAGCTACGTCTTTGCAGTCACACTACTTAACAGAATACGCATTCTTGCAAATTATAAATAGATGGATGATAGTAAAGTAGACACGACCAGTGTTGCGATATACCCAAGACTTCTCTTGGGTGCTCTTGGCTAGTAGCGCAAGCGCAGAAGAACCATGCTCACTCTCTCTCTCTCTCTCTCTCTCTCTCTCTCTCTCTCTCTCTCTCTCTCACCAGACAGGTAGTAGTAGGGGAGCCCCCTACCTAGTCTTCAACTTAAGCTCCACCCACTTCTCACGACTTAAATATTACTTTTGACTCTACATCCGTATGTCTCTGAGCGCGCGGTGGCTCGGTCGGCTAGGTCGTGGATTGGCACGCGGGAGACCGTGGTTCAATTCCCGGCCATAGTGCGACTTTTTCGGGCAAGTACCTCTGTGATTGTTCACATGTGCTTTTTCACCACGCAATGCTCCTCGAGGAGGGTTTAGGCGACCTTCTCGCAGCAAAAATTGCCTAATTCCCCCTACCCCCCTCCCTGTAATGGGGGGCCTCCCATCCCTTTCCTTGTCCCTTTCCCAAGTGCTAAGTGCCCATAGTAGTGCCCTTATTAAAAAGGAGCCGGACGTAGAGCACTATAATATAAAAAAAAAAAAAAAAGTTATTGGACTAT
>NW_019381717.1:1157024-1179346 GCF_000648655.2 Copidosoma floridanum
TTTTTTTTTTGAAAGAAAAAATTAAGAAATAATTTCATTACTAAGAAAGGAGTGATGAGGCTACGACTTAAACGAAAAATACGTTGAAAAAATTTAGTAATTACAAAAAAGATTTATTAATTAATGAGCAGTTTTTTTTCAATAAAATTTGGAGTAACTCGTGATTCAGTCATGGGCAATTTATGCTCTGGTGCATTACAATTCTTGGCAAGATTTGTATGTTCATCGACAACAATATATATGATTTAAATCATTCAACTTTTTGCAATGTTGAAATAGATGAGTTTTGGAAAAAAATTATTGATTCACGCTTAGAAAATAAAGATTTAGAGTTCCCAAATTAAAAAATTTTTATTGAAGCGATTTTATCTTTTCCACATTCTAACGCCGAAGCGGAAAGAATTTTTTCTCCAAATAATACTGGATTTCAAAATAAGTATTAACGTACGGGAAAAATAAAAAAGAAATTTTTTAAAATCAAAAGTGTGTGCATATAGTTATGAGCATTTAGTTCCACGCTTTTAATTGAGTAAGATTAATGGATATCATTGAAGCAAGAGCGAGGGAGCAAGAGTTAGTTAAATATACATAGCATTTACTCGGTTGCAGTTGAAAGTGAAAAACTTGTATCGTCGTTTGCTTTGGCTGTGCGCTTAGCTATATAGCTATAGTCGACATTTCCACTCCATATACATACATGCGTGTATATTTAAAATTTCACCTAAAACCAATAAGTATTATTACCCATTTACAGTTAAGTACTGGTTTATGCGTCTCAAGTCCAAACATAGACAGCTAAAGTTAAAGGCAATTACTAGTAGTAATAGAAGAAACCTGATTGAAACTATTTGTATTCGCTGTGTGCAAGTGTATTGGCGCTATCTGATGCGAAAATAGCGCGGACTTGCAGGATGATTTGGAGCTCAATGCATTGTCAGCCACAAATAACTCAATTTCACTGAATGGTTATAATACTTGGCGTAAAAACTATGAGAATCTCAACTACTAAGATGATTCTTGTAAAACATAGTGTATTGTACAGAAGCGGAAAATAATACCAACATCCATGTTAACGAAGTAAGGACGACATCAAATCTGGTAACATAACATTTTTATTGTAGTATCGAAGCAGAAAGAACTGAGATGGCCTGTAAAGTGACTTGAGTATGACGTCAGTGACTGTATATATAGTCTTCACTGGCTTTGTTTCATTCATTCTTACTTAATATAAAACTATCTTTTTTAATTTTTTTTCAATAAAAAAACTGTGATGCTTACATTTATGACAGTTATCGTTATCACTATGTCTGACTACTCAAAGTAGTCAAACTTAATAATGTATGATCAACAGTGAATTGAGTCCTCAAAAATCCTGCAAGTCTGCAATTTTTTCTCACCATGGGTTCTGCTGTCGTTCTTTCTTACCCCCTCCAACGACTTGCTTACAGCGAATAAGAAATTATTTATAAGCATATCTAAAAATAAATCAGAATAATTGTACAAGTAATTTAATTGTTCGAAGTAGACCTTATCGATGAGAACACTCGTAAAAAGTTTTTTACAAATTTATCACGTATAGAAAATATATTGGTGATTCTGTCGTAAGTGGTCAATTTCGTGTCCAGTGCTCATGCTACTTCAAGAAACTAAAATTGAATGTTCAAATTGTTTAAAGTTTTGTTGAAAGTTTTTAAGTTTCTTGGAAAAAACTTCCGAGCTTATACATTGACTCTTAAATGAGACAATTAAGCAAATATAGTCAAAATATCACTTCCGTTATACCCGGTCCCAATGTCAATTTCGCACTAAGAAGCTCNAAAAAAAAAAAAGTGCCATAGTCGGGAATCGAAGATTACCCGACTACAAGTCATGCGTTGGAAAAACAGTTAGCTCACTCGACCATCGAGAGACATACGGATCTAGAGTCAAAAGTAATATTTAAGTCGTGAGAAGTGGACGGAGCTTAAGTTGAAGACTAGGTAGGGGGCTCCCCTACTCCTACCTGTCTGGTGAGAGAGAGAGAGCATGGTTCTTCTGCGCTTGCGCTACTAGCCGAGAGCACCCAAGAGAAGTCTTGGGTATATCGCAACACTGGACACGACGGTAATAAATAATAAGGGGTTGCAAATAAGAATAAAGTAAATCTCCTTTAATTTGCATCGAAGAACATCAAGATATGAGAAATTAAGCAAAGTAAAAAATTTCAGTGCGCAGTAATTAGGTCATTTACCACTAGCTGCTTCTGATTGACAGGCTAACTGAAAGAGACTGCCGGAGGAAATCGTTTTTCTCATTCTAGCCTGCCAATTACAAGCAGCCACATGTTCAGAGGTATAAGGCCATTGTTTTCATGCAAGAACTTTTGTCAAATATCTGATACAGAGGGAGCAGCCGCTGCATCGGCTCAAAACAAATACAGATAGTTATCAGCGTTGGATAAGGCAGAATCAATATCGGAACTTTTTTCCTAGATCGTATATATAGCTACACGATCTAGGGAGTATGTTCCACCGAGTAGACGGCAGAGGAGGGGCATTGCCCAAAAACGGTATCAACAACGAGCAAAATTGAAAAATTTTTAAATTAACAACTCAAGCGCCTATCATCCAATGATCCAGGGCACTTACTGGCTATTCTATAAAATTATAAAATGTTGAATAATAACGCAAGCGCCTACTATCTAGTGACCCAGGGCGCTTACTGTTCACTTTATAAAATAGTAAAATGTTGAATAATAACACAAGCGCCTATCACCCAATGACCTAGGGCACTTACTGGCATTCTATAAAATTATAAAATGTTAATTAATAACACAAGCGTCTATCACCTAAAGACTTGGGGCTGCGCGATTCCGATTTCTGTGGCGCCGCAATCTGAGTGCGGTTTCTTGTGTATGTTGATGCTAGGAATACAGGAAAAATAATTTAAAAATTCCTACTTACCTCCTAATTGAGATATCGAACTCAAAAATCGAAAAAATCATATTTTGTATAAGGTAAAAGTACGTATTATGGATACAAATTTCGATTGCTACGTTTCATCGACCAATATTAAATAAAAAAATAGTCATATGTCCATAATTTTTGGTTTTAATAGAAGCGCTATACTCTTCTGAACAAATTGACATTTTTGAAATTAAATTTAGATGTAAAAAAATAATTTTATAAGCAAATATTGACACGATCAAAATGTCCATAACTATGGAATAGCTAAAAAGTTGTGTCCATATTTATGAGACACAAGTCCCAATTATGAAATTTACATGTTAATTAAATGGGCTCGTGCGTTTTATAAATAGGAACATCACATATTGCAGGTTATGTTTCAAACTGTCCGTATTATGAAAACCAGATTCGTAATAATATATTTTTCAATATAATAATGTTTGAAATTGTTTACTATTTTTGTTAATTTGATACGGTAGTATTATAGAGATTCTTCAGTATATTTTATTTTTATTATTAAAATTTTCATGATTATTTAATCTTGAGTTTTCATAATAGGGACATGTTTCACGAATAGGTACTTTTACCTTACATGCGATATTAGGGTTATTTCTTGCTCATTTGAGAGTAATGAATATGAAAAACTAATTAAATCAATTATACTTGCTTTTTTTCGAGATGCTGCTTCTCGATTGTCGAAAAACACATTTTAAATATATTTTATTTTAATATAAAAACACTTGATAAATAAATATTATTTATTGATTTAAAAACGATGAAATTTATGGTAATTTTACCATCGCTTCCCGGCAAGCTGACACAGATCAAAGTGTATTATCTGTCCTCATCAACTTGGTATCTTGGTACGCTCTTCATGAAAGGGCTGTTCAAAATTCAAATTCTCGCTCTCTTCATCAAGCGTGCAGCGCCTCTATCGGTCACTGTTTTTTTTAGCGCGTAAGCATTTTTAATATAAAAGCTCAGTGCTCAGTGTTATAGATAAATCCTGTAACATCTCCAAGTATTTACTGTTTATTGTTCTAGGGGTCGTTCGGTGCGTGTAACAATGTCAAAACATCCGCAGTTACATCCAAAGTTAGCCAACTTTTCATTTTTCTGCTCTTTCAATGACTTGTTGCTATTTTTTTTAATTGATATTTTTATCATGCTTTACGCGAAAAAAAACACACCTGAAATGTGTTCAACGGAGGAATACACATTAAAAATGAAGCAAAATAAAAAAATACATAGCTAGAGATTTTTTTAGTATTTTTTTCATATTCATCACTATCAAATAAGCAAGAAATAACCCTAAAATCGCATGTATACAAAATATAATTTTTTCGACTTTTGAGTTTGATATCTCGAAAAGGAGGTAAGTAGGAATTTTTTAATTATTTTTCCTATATTCCTGGAATCAACATACATAAGAAGCCACACTCAGATTGCGGCGCCACAGAAATCAGAATCTCCCCCTTGGGGCGTTTGCTGCCCACACTATTAAATATTAAAATGTTAATTAATAACACAAGCGCCTATCACCCAGTGACCGGGGCGCTAATTGGCCGCTTCATTATATAATAAAATGTTGAATAATAAATCAAGTTCTGATCACCTGATAAAGAAGGGCGGTGATTGTGTTATTAATTAACATTTTCTCATTTAATAGGGCAGCCAATAAGCGCCCCGGGTCATTGGGTCATAGGTGCTTGTGTTATTATTCAATATCTTATAATTTTATAGAATGGCCAGTAAGCGCCTAGTCATTAGGTGATAGGTGCTTGGGTTTTTATTTAACATCATATTATTTAATAGGGTGGCCAGTAAATGCCCTGGATCGTTGGGTGATAGGTGCTTGTGATATGACTCAACATTTTATTATTTTATAGAGTGGGTAGTAAGCACCCCGGGTCATCAGGTGTTAGGCGTTAGTGTTATTAATTTTAAAAGTTTGAAATTTTGCGCGTTGTTGGTACCGTCTTTGGGTAATGCCCCTTCACTGCTGTCTGCTCGGTGGATTATTCTCCCTAGATCGTATAACTATATATACGAGCGCGCGGTGGCTAGGTCGGCTAGGTCGTGGATTGGCACGCGGGAGACCGTGGTTCAATTCCCGGCCAGTGCGACTTTTCGGGCAAGTACCTCTGTGATTGTTCACATGTGCTTTTTCACCACGCAATGCTCCTCGAGGAGGGCTTAGGCGATCTTCTCGCAGCAAAAACTACCTAATTCCCCCTACCCCCCTCCCAGTAATGGCATCCCTTTCCTTGTCCCTTTCCCAAGTGCTAAGTGCCCATAGAAGTGCCCTTATTAAAGGAGCCGGACGTAGAGCACTCTAATATAAAAAAAAAAAACCATATATAGGATCTGGGGAAAAAGTTCTGATATTGAGTCTGCCTAACCCAACGCTGATAATTATAAGTGTAGTCAAATACTCAGCAAATCTTGGCACAAGACTCCTAAAAAATCTGTGAAGTTTGAGTACATGAAATCTACAGATTTGTAGCAATCCTAGAACAGGTGACACAAAAGGATATTTTTCCGTGTTAAATATTTGATTAATTGAATAATGTCGTTTTTTGTTGAAGTTGACAATTTTAGAAATTCAGTTATATCTGTAACTTCTCTTGTAGCTGACAAATAAATTTTAATGTCTGTTTACTGCAGTTTATCCTATACTTCTGTTTTGTTTACCTATGAAAATTTTTATTCGGACATTATATTATATATTATATATTTTTCAGCAAAATCCTTGGTTAATAACAAAATTTATAGTAGTCAATTATTATCTGAATAATAACCCTGTACTCAAAATTTCAAAGGTGCTAGAAGACACATCATTTTACTGATCCACGATAATTAATTATAAAAGGTTGCTAGTTCCCTTACACAGTCGATTAGAAAAATTACCTAATTGAAATTATTACTCTAACGAACAACTAAAACATTTCATGGAATGACGATAAAAGCCTTTTTTCACTACCCAATGGCTTTTAACAGTAATTGATTATACCCAAGCCTATTGAGTATTTGTCTGAACAACAATTAAACGTACTACCTAGTTACACTTTCGCGTACTAAAAATTCTAACTAACAACATACCAAATTTCAAAAGATTATAGTATTCTTGTTTAACATACCTGTAAAGAACATCTAATGAGCTTTCATATTTTTCAAATGCTCTCCACAATGCATTTTTGCGTAGCTTACTGAACTCTGCTATACTATCAGAGTAATCTTTGTGATTACTGGTAGTAGGACACGTTGAGTTAATAACATTTTGCAATGGTTTAATGATGTCTACATCAGATGGTTTTTTTAATGGAACCGATATCAGTTCTGTCATAACTTAATCACAGAGTGATTTTGGGATAAGCGTTAAGACTTTCTTTTAATTGTTTAGTACTTCAAGAAGATAATTTAAGATTTCCAAAGTTCAGGTGGTCAATACTGATAACAATTTCTTTAAAAAATGAATTCTAGTAGAAACTGTAAATGGTGAAAATGATTAGATAGGGATATTCAATACCTGTAGTGTATGCTGAATTTACCTTTTCGTGTATAATTTAAACTAAGCCCAATTTCCAATAGTATGAAGGGATATTATCGAAGGATACAAATAATGTTAACACAATATTAGTTACTTTAAATTTTGCCGTTAAAATTGTATGCTACAGAGCAGTAAAATGATTTATATATTGGTACTGTTATGAAAGTCTATCGAACACCAACTGCAGATGGCGCTCAAGGCGGCTGTCAGCTGATGGGCTCGCTACCCGGTAAGGCACTGAAGTGCTAGGCGATGGTCAGGAAGTCCCCTGGAATCCTAAAAAGACCTTTCTCCGGAGTGTCCCAGTCCTCTGATAATCCTGGTACAACCATAGAGATAATATAATAGAGGAAGCGAACTGTATATTCTTCTGTAAGTGGAAGCGTACGGTCAGTAGACAGAGGAAGATGACTGTTTTGGTCTTGCATCTCTCTCTGCTCTCTGCATTGTTTGGCTGCTGCTTGACAGTGTATATAGTAGTAGTTGTAGTAGAGATGTAGGTATATATGTGGGATGCATTGTTCTACACAGCCGAAGCTGTGCTTCCACAAGAAAAGGAGCACGAGGGGAAATAAGCACACGCAACAGATTTTATTATGAGAATACAAAAGACTTTATTTCATTATGTACAATCGGACTTTTCCGCTCTGCTCACGTCGAGAGCTCTAAGTAGAAGAAATTCTCCCTCAGCTGTAGGGCACCGGCGGTGGGTGTGTGAGTTGGCTCGCGCGTGCGCAGGAAAAGATGTTCCTTGGGACGATGGCCTGCTTTCGTCTTGAGCACGAAACTGGTCGCTGTGGCTGAGACGCCACATCCACTCCCTCCCCAGTGACCGGCGTAAGAGCCGGGAACGAGACATGGCGAGTTGCTGAAGACTGTGCGGCTTGGATAGTTGGGGTGGACGTCGGTTGCGGCGACGGCTGATCAGCGGCGCTGGGCGCTTCCGGCTGAGCTGCGGTGTTGGGTGCAGGCGGCAGGGGTTGCGGTGACGGCTGAGCAGCTGTGCTTGGCGCTGTGGGCTGCTCGAGGAAGGAGTCAGCTTGTTCCATGTATGCCGGCTTGAGCGTGTCCGTGGACACCACCTCTTCTTTGCCGTTGGTGTCGAGGACGTAGTTGCGCTTATCGAGACGGCGAATAACGCGATGTGGGCCGGTGTAGGGTGGTTCCAGCGGCTTTCGGATTCTGTCGACACGCTTGAAGACATGCGAGCAGGTTGACAGATCTTTGAAGCAGAACGGGTGCTGGGCTGAGTGATTCGAGGCAGGCACTGGTCTGATGGCTCTGAGGAGTTGTCGCAAGCTCCGCGCGAACGTAGACTGGTTGGCCTGGACTGACTCGGTGGTGAAGAACTCCCCTGGGATTCTGGGTGAGAATCCAAGGAGCATTTCCGCTGGAGAGGCTTGCAGGTCCTCTTTGTATGCTGTGCGGAGTCCCAGGAGCACAGTCGGGAGGCAGTCTAGCCAAGACTGCGGGCAGCAGCGCAGGGCTGCTTTGAGGGTCCTGTGGAACCTCTCCACCATGCCATTGGACTGTGGGTGGTACGAGGTTGTGTGGCACAGCTTTGTGCCGATTATCTGGGCCAGTTCCTTGAAGAGGCTCGACTCAAATTGGGCACCACGGTCTGAGGTGATGAGGAGCGGGGTTCCGAAGAAGCTGATCCAGTGATCGAAAAAGGCTTTGGCGATGGTGGGTGCCTGGATGTTGGACAGCGGGATCGCTTGCGGCCAGCGAGTAAACCGATCAATGATCGTAAGGCAGTACTGCATGCCTGCGACTAGAGGCATCTTGATGATGTCTATGTGGACATGTTCCAGGCGGTTGTCGGGCTCGGTGAATCTGCCTAGCGCTGATCGGTTGTGGCGACTAATTTTGGAGTGCTGGCAGGCTTCGCAAGTTTTAGCCCAGGCTAAGGCGTTTTTGCGTACTCCTGGCCAGACAAACTTCTGACTCAGGGTGCGGGCCGTGGCTTTGCCGCTGGGGTGTGCGAGAGCGTGCACAACGTCGAAGGCTGTGCGCCGGAGAGACGCCGGTAGGTACGGCCGCACCACGCCTTGCGTGATGTCTCCATAGACGTAGTGGCCCTCAATGTTGAGCTGTTGGAGTACCAGGTTGTTCGTTGGGTTGCCTATCAGGTCGAGGAGCTCTGCATCGTGCGCCTGCTCTTGGGCGATGACGGCTGGGCTGAGGATCGAGGGCATTGCGATGGTGGCGACTGGTGTCTGCAGCTGAGTCGTTGGGGCGACGTCGGTGGTCGCTACTTCGATTGGTTTCGCAGCTAGTGTTGAAGCTTCAGGGGGCGGTGTCTCGGGGTCGTCTCGCGGCCGGGAGAGGGCATCAGCCACGACATTGTCTTCACCTTTAGCGTAGACCAGGCGTGAGTTAAACCTGAGAATATATTCAAGGTAGCGCGCTTGTCTAGGTGAAGCCTTGGTTGCTGGTTGAAAGGCAGCGAAGGTGATGGGCCGGTGATCCGTGAAGATGGTGAATGGGCGGCCTTCTAGTATTCTCTCGAAATGTTTAACAGAGGCGTAGATTGCTAGGAGCTCTCTGTCGTACGTGCTGTACCTGGCCTGCGTGGGGTCTAGCTTGTGTGAGAAGAATCCCAGAGGGCGCCACGACTCATCCGGTTGAAGCTGCTCCAAAGCCGCGCCGATGGCTGTGCTCGAGGCGTCCGTGCGGAGCGCCAAGGGGGCGTCTGGGGCCAGGAATGTTGTGCAAGCGGCGTCAATGACGCTGGCCTTGCATTTGTCGAACGCCTGGGATGCTGGTGTGGTCCATTTGAGCTTAGCTTTTTTGGGCAGGCCCTTGAGCAGCTCGTTGAGAGGCGCCTGCAGTTCCGCGGCGTGGGGGACACACCTGCGGTAGTAATTTATTACTCCCAGGAACCGTCGAAGTTCGGACGCTGTGGTTGGCTTGGGAAAAACTTTGATGGCTTCTACCTTCGCTGTTGGTGGCCGGCAACCTTCTGACGAAACCTGGTAGCCCAGGTAGATGACCTGAGGTTTGCCGAAGGTGCATTTCGCCAGGTTTACCTTGAAGCCTGCTTGCTTCAAGACGGTGAACAGCTGGCGGAGGTGCTGAAGGTGCTCCTCGTGCGTCTGTGACGCGACGAGGATGTCGTCGATGTAGGCCTTAACGAAGGGAAGCTTGCGCAGCAGCTGGTCCATCGTGCGCTGCATTGTTTGCGCGGCGTTTCTGAGGCCAAGTGATGTGCCGAGGAACTCGAAGAGGCCGAAGGGTGTCGTGACGGCCGTCTTCTTTACGTCTCCGCTGGCGATGGGTACCTGGTAAAAAGCTTTGTGTAGGTCGATGACCGTAAAAACCTGACCTTGGCTCTCTTGTAGCATGTCCTCGATGATTGGGAGGGGGTACCTGTCTGGTACTGTTATGCTGTTGAGGCGGCGATAGTCGCCGGTGACGCGCCAGGAGTTGTTGGCCTTGGGCACGAAACTGGTCGCTGTGGCTGAGACGCCACATATATATAGAATTAGAGGCAGAAGAGGGCATTTGAAATAGCCAATCAGGATAAGAGCAGAGAGAAATGCAAGACCAACACTATCTTCTTTCTCTGTCTACACGGAAGATTGTTGCTACCAGAATAAGCTATACCAAAAGTGATGAGCATAGAAAAATAACGTACAGGTCTTGAGTCTTGAGATTTCTGCAATCGGTACAGGATTTTTCTGTACCATGGATAGTCTATTAAATTTGTATACTGCGCATGGCTTTCTACTGTACCGTCTACCGCTCATAGTACGTGCGCTTATAATATACAGTGGAGATATGTATGTATATATATATGTGAATACTTGCATACATGTATTATACCTTAGCTTATTTCAAAAGGAAATACAGTGTTTTACTAGCAGTCGATTTGATGAGGTAGCGCAGAACTGAGCGTCGCAAGCTCTCCATGGCTCTTTGGATCCGAAATAAAACTGCCTTGAACTTTAAGGCTGCAGTCACATTGAACGCAATACAGCGAGCAGTATAGGAATTTCTCCATAAGCGGCTGTGTTAAGTCTATTGCGCTGCAATTCCTATCCTGCTCGCTCTATTGCGCTCCATGTGACTGCAGCCTAAGAGACTAAACTGGAACTGCCACTCTTCGTGGGGACTGTTCCTTTAATACGTAGTTGTAGTTTGTAGTCCTTGGATTGGCCCTCATCAAGTTGGCCTTAAAATGCTTCTCGTCTTCGAAAAGCGAAGGGTCGTGCTTCCCCACCTCTGGAAATCGGTGGGTCATGCCTCTCCGTCCCCGAGAAGCGCCCGTGGAAAAGCGTCTCCAAAAAGCGGCGGGTCGTGCTTCTCGTGCTCCCGAAAAGCGGCGGCTGAGGCACCCGTCTCTGAAAATTGAACGCCCAAGCTCGTCTCCAAAAAGCAAGCGCCCACGCCATCTCCGAAAGGCGGTAAGCTGAGTCGTCCGTCCTTGAGTGCTGTAATTAACTCTGGAAAACAAAATATTTCTCCCTAATTCTTTGACAGCATCTTATTATTTTGGAGTACTTTACCATTCATCATTATTATTATCAACTTTATTATCATTATTTTTACCACTATTGTCATTATTATCATGACTACTACTATTTTTGAGGAATACTAGGGGTCTGATCGAGGCATTCGATATCTCGCTTAAGTGAGCAGTTTTTTCTACAAAAACTAAACTACCCATGCGCAATATCGATATTTTTGGTTACTTCTTTCTTCATTGGCAATTCATTGGGAGTATCGAAAAAACTGCTTACTTAAGTGAGATATCGAATGCCCCGATCAGATCCCTACTCTTGCTTCCATTATTGTCGTAATGATTATGAGCCGGGGTTCAATCGGGGTATTCGATATATCGAGAGTAAGATGAAACGTGACGTAACCATAACCTATTTTGAATGCAGTTTAAGGTGATTGACGTCTTGATACCACTAAACTTTTTCGATATATTGCGATGTATCGCATACCCCGATTGAACCCCTGCCCGCCTACGTGAGATTCAAGCTATCGAGATGTGTATCGAGCTATTATGGGTCGAAAGGGTTAAATTTAGCAAAAAAAACTAGCTCCTAACAGTACATACCTTTAAATTTGTTATAGTGTTCTAACCTAAAAGGTGTGTACACTCGAGGCAGTTTAATTCGTTGAGCGGGAAGTGTAAAATTTAACAATTAAAGAGGTTACGTAATGGAATCAGCCAACGGAAATTCAAACATTATATTTCCATTGGCTGATTTGAACACACAACATCTTTCATTGGGCAATTTTATACTTACCGCTCAACGAATATAACGGCCTCTACTGTACTCTTCTAACTAGTGTATCTCTATGACACAGAGCTAAGCCTGAAGCATAGAAATATAAACAATAGACCGCTTATTAGTACTATTAGTAGAGAAGCACGAGAGAACGGAACCGAGATACCCGAGGGACACACGTCACAAAGGTGCATACTTCTGCCTTTGCCCCTACGACCTTGCTCCGTTAGTGTGCGAGAAAGAAAGACTTACTGACTTCGTCTTCTCTCTCTTACTACACGAGCCTCCCTGCTCTATCTGCTGGTAAGCGGTCTATTCTACATATGTCTATGGCCTGATGTGTCAAAGAAAAAAAAACATTACTCTGACAAGAATATGATCTGCAGGCTCAGGCCAGGGCCTGGCCAGGTAAGCCTTACATCGATGCCAGGGCCTAGCTAGGCAGGGTAGAGTTTATTCAGCGTTGGGTTAGGCGGATTCAGTATCGGAACTTTTTCCCTAGATTACATATATAGCTATATAAACTAGGAAGAATATTCTGCTGAGCACACAGCAGTAAAGAGGAGTTGCCAAAAAAATTACCAACAACGCGCAAAAATCAAATATTAAAATATTAATAACACAAGTGCCTATCATCCCATGACCCGGGGCGCTTTCTGGCCGCTCTATTAAATAATAAAAAGGTAAATAATAACGCAAGCGTCATTTGCCTTATAACCCAGGGTGCTGCTTGTGTTTAATTAACATTTTATTATTTAATGAAGTGGTCAGCAAGAGCCCCGGGTCATTTGATGATAGGCACTTATGTTAATAGTAATACAATTTTTAAATTTCGCCCGTTGCGGGTACCGTCTTTGGCAATGCCCCTTCACTGCTGTCTGCTCGGCGAAAGATTCTCCCGAGATCGTATAGCTATACAACGACCTAGAAAAAAAGTCCGATATTAAATCAATTAAACCCAATGCTGAGTTTATTACATGGTATAATAAGTTTTACACCAGGCTATGATCAGGGCCTGGGAAGGGTCATTAAATATATCAACAAAAACATATATCTGCTGTACAAAACTAAAGAGGAGAGAGAAAAAAATGGGAGTAGCAGATCCGGTTGCCCCAGCAAAGCCAATTGTGGCATCCAAAGTAGCGCGACAATCGATATGGCTACATGAAGCGTGACGCCAGAACCCAGATAACTCGACCAAATTTCGCAATTAAAATAAGTATAAATCCCAAGCTATTTCTCCCAGTAACTCTAAGCACTTATAGGTCCTTTTGTTTATTTAGAATAAACTAAATAATAACGGGGGCGATGATTCCCACACAACCCGGTGCGCTTACTGGTCCCTTTATTTATTTATAATAAATTGAATAGCACAAGCGCCAATCACCGCATAACCCAGAGCGCTTACTGGTCCCTTTATTTATTTAAAATAAATTAAAATATTAACGCAAACGCCTATCTCCACACAATCCAGTGCGCTTACTGATCCCTTTATATATTTATAGTGAATAAAAAAAAACAAGCGTCAATCACCGCACAACGTGAGGGGCTTACTGGTCCCTTTATTTATTTATAATGGATAAAAATGCACAAGCACCAATCATCTCATGACCCAGGGCGCTTACTGGTCCCTTTATTTATTAAAGATAAATTAAATAATAACGCAAGCCCTGATCCCCGCACAACCCGGTACGTTTACTAGTCCCTTTATTGAGTTATGATGAAAAAAAAGCACAAGCGTCAATCACCGAAGAACTCAGGGCGCTTACTGGTCCCTTTATTTATTTAAAATAAAATGCATAATAACGCCAGCACCTATCGCCGCACAACACGGGGCACTTAGTGGTCCCATTATTTATTTGAAATTAATTAAATCTTAACGCAAGCGCCAATCCCCACACAACCCAGTGCGCTTACTAAAACCTTTATTTAATTAAAATAAATACGGTAGCACAAGCGCCAACTACCGCACAATCCAGAGCCCTTACTGGTCCCATTATTTATTTTAAATGAAGTGCATGTTAACGCTAGCGCCTATACCCACAACCCCCGGTGCGTTTGCTGGTCCCTTTATTCATTTAAGACGAACTAAATTGCGCAAGCGCCAATCACCGCATAACCCGGAGCGTTTACTGGATCCTTTATTTATATAGAATAGATTAAATAAAACGCAAACGCCTATCCCCACACAACCCGGTGCGCTTACTTGTCCCTTTATATATTTATAGTGAATAAAAAAGCAAAAGCGTCAATCACCACCCAACCCAAAACCCTTACTGGTGCCTTTATTTATTTATAGTAAATAAAATAGCACAAGCGACAATTATCTTACAATCCAGGGCGCTTACTGGTCCCATTATTTATTTACAATAGCTAAATAATAACGCAAGGGCCGATCCTCACACAACCCAGGGCGCTTACTGGTCACTTTATTTGTTGACAATAAATCAAATAATAACGCTAGCCCCAATCACCCCACAACCTAAGGCGGTTACTGGTCCCTTTATTTTATTATTTTATTTTTTATTAAATAGTTTCAGCTTTTTAGCCCAGAAACGGACTTACAGACATGTGATGGTTACAAATAAACACGAAATTCCTTACATAATAAAAAAAATCGCTATTACCGTGTACATTGCCAAAGTCGTAGTTTTATTATCCTTTAATGTACCATCCTTTCACATACTTTCATGTCATACAAACTCTGATTTTCCAAAAACATACATCAACATACATCTTTCCGTACATATATCATACTTTCTGCCTACTGTGCGCTTCACTTATATTATATAAAACTAATTTACGCGCTTTACAGTTGACTAGATATACTCTCGTATTTATCTCTGTTATTCAATATTACCATTTTATCATTAATTTTCTCCAAAATCTTCGCCACTATCTTACATCCATTCCCACTTAACAAGCATACCCATTCATCATTCGTGCACCACTGCTTCCCTATTCCTAAACTTTGAAATACCTCACAATCTTCAAACATGTGTTCGAAATTACCTATCCCTCTTTGACAAAATACGCATGATCTTTCTTATAACCCCAACCAATATTTATTCGCTACTTCCATATTTCCGCATCTTGCTCTCTCAATCTGGCTTATATTAGCACCCCTTACATATATTTTCAAATAATCCGCGCTTTCTGTATACATAATATTCTTATACCGCACATTATATTTTGAGTTTTTAATCTTCGTTTCATTTACTTGCAATTCTATATCAATTACTCTTTCGGTTATTCTTTTGATCACATTCGCTCTTTGGTTTCTCCATCTTTCTATTACACATTCACTAAAACCTAAATCATTGAGAAATTTTCTCCTTTCTTCTTTACGCATTACATTTTTTTCCTTTTCATACATTTCTTTATAACACAACTTCGTGAGTCTGTCTTCCCCCTGGCTAACAACTTTATTCTCATAACTCAATGATCTTTTACTGAAGTCTATCCATAACTTTTTAATACTTGTTTCTTTTGATATCAAATATCTCGGCGTACAAAAGTCTAACTTTAATATCCATCTAAAATAGTCAAATTGCACCTTTTCTAGTTCTTTCCTCTCTTTCCACCCAAAAATCTCTGCCCCGTAGCACATTGTACTTTTGACTAGATAATCATACATAAAGCACCTCCTTCTAAAGTCATTTTTATATAGCCTTTCCCCTAAACTCCACGTTTTTTTTGCCGCTATTGTACCTTTTCTTTTCAATTCATTAATATCATCATTATAGTTCCCCTTCCTATTGAAGATAAAACCCAAATATTTAAAAGACTCTACCTCTTCTATTTTTTCATTTCCCCACTTCCAAACACTTTTGCCCAGTTTTTGCCTACTGTTAAAAATTAGCATCTTTGTTTTTGTACAACTTAAAAACAACTTTCTCTGAACCACGAATCCTCTGAGCACACCCATCATATCTATCATAGCCTCCCTGTTTAATGCGAGTAACACTAGGTCATCCGCATATGCTAGTGACCATGTTCTAACCTTATCTATTAATACTCCGCCTACACCCCTTGCCCTGAAATCCTCCTCTGATCCGGCAATATATAAACAGAATAACGCTGGACTCAGCAGACAGCCCTGTCTCAATCCCATCTTAATCCAAAATTCCTCTGATAGTCCTTCTTTGCCTCTGATCCTCACTTTTGTTTCCACATAAATCTCCTTCAATCTTTCAATCAGATATTTACTTACCCCCTTTTTTTCCAAAATCTCCCATGAAATCTTTCTGTCCACTGTATCAAACGCCACTTTAAAATCTACAAACAGTGCATATAATTCTTCATTTTTAACTTTCTCCCTCTGTACTATATAATCCAACACATAAATATTATCAATCGTGGACCTGGATTTACAGAATCCCGCCTGTCCCTCAGGTAACATATCCTTATCATTCATCTCCGCTTCCAATCTTTTCCTCACTATCTCTGTATATACTTTATAAGCCGTGGGCATTAACGATATCCCTCTATAATTTTTTGGATCATCTCTGTCCCCTTTTTTAAACAACGGAATTACTACCACTGTCTTCCAGTCTTCTGGAAACCCTTCACCTTTCCACACCTTTTTTATAATCCCCATCAGTTGATTCCTAATCATATCCCCCGCAAATAACCAGGCCTCCCCTGGAATTCCATCTATACCCGCTGCCTTTTTCTTTTTCAATCGATTTATTGCTGTGGTGATCTCCCAATCCATAAGCGCCTCTCCCATAACCTCCTCGTTGTCCATTGCCCCTCTTATCCCTTCTGTTTTAACATCTACCCCTCCCAGAAGATCTCTAAAATGTTCCTTCCAACTTTCTAAACTTATATTTCCCTCCTCGGTCTCTCTTTTCTTATTGAATCTGTTCAAAAATTTCCACACCTTCCCTTCATTTTTAATATTAACTAAAGTATCTCTTTCATAGTCTTTGTAATTTTGTTCTTTTAATCTGCTTAACTCACTCCATTCCTTTCTTATCACTAGGTACCTATCTTTTCCCTCTTGCCCTTTTTTCCACATTGCGAACGCCCTCTTAACTGCTCTTTTTTTTTATCGTACATTCCTTGTCCCACCACGACCTGTCCCCTATCCTTCTCGTCTTAATTTTTATTTCCTTCTTTATCATATTTTCTAACACGTAGTTTTTAACATTTTTCCATTCCTCTTCTAGATTGTTTATTTCACTTTCATACCCCTCCTCCCCACTTGTATTTTCCTTATACATTTCTATACTCTCTTCTGACCAAGAATAAACAACTTTTTTCTTTGCCTCCTTCTCTTTTATAGCCCTCCCTTCCGTAATTAGGCAAATATCATCCATCCTCATTTCCAACGGTAAGTGATCTCATTCACTTTTTTCCCCTACCCTGAAACTTCCACTAATTCCATTGCCTCTGGGTTTACTAATATATAATCAATAACCGAATTCCCACGTGCTCCGACATACGTAAACTCACCCCTTTTATCACCTATATCCATCCCATTAAGAATGTACCACCCTTTATTATTTATTAATTCTACTAACCTTTTTCCTTCCCTACTCACAGTCCTATCCAGGCTATTCCTGTGTTCCCCGATCTTTGTGAAATCCTTACTTATACCACAGCTCAGGTTCCCGATCCTAATATTAAAGTCACCTCCAATTATTAGTTTTCCTTCTTCTAAAAAATATATATTTTCCAGTTCCTCTATCGCCTTTCCCCAATTTCCTGAGTTATATATTGAAACAAAATTTAACTTTACATTTTCATTAACAATTTCAGACTTAATAACACCATCGCAGACTATATTAATCAATTTACTTCCCTCTCCAAACCATTGTTTTTTGACACCAATAATAAAACCCCCCTTTGCCCTTCCTTTTTTATTTTCCCTCACTGCAAATACTGCTTCCCACATCATATTTTTCGATAGCTTTCCCTTTATTTTCTCCCATCCTTTTTCTTCTAGCCAGGTTCCCGACAAACTCACGAAATCGAACTTTTCAACATAGTTCCAAAAATCTCTATCCTTATTTAAAAGCCCCGCAACATTCCAAAACATTACATTTTTAACACTATCACACCTTTTAAAATTTTCTTTAACACAAAATACCGCCTCCGCCGCTGGTTTAGCTAAAAATACTGGTCCCTTTATTTATTTCAAATAAATTCCATGATAACTCCAGCGCCTATTACCGCACGACCCGGGGCGCTTAGTGGTCCCTTTATTTATTAGAAAAAAATTAAATTTTAACGCAAGCGCAAATCCTCACGCTACCCAAGAGGCTTACTGGTTCCTTTGTTTATTTATAATGAACAAAAAAGCACAAGCGTCAATAACCGCACAACTTAAGGCGCTTACTGGTCCCTTTTTTTTATTTAATATAAAATGCATAATAACGCAAGCGCTTATCCCCACAGAACCCGGTGCGCTTACTGTTCCCTTTATTTATTGAAAATAATTCAAATAATCTCGCAAGCGCCAATCACTGCACATTCAGGGGTGCTTACTGGCCCTTTTCATCGTTTTTTAATAAATTAAATAATAACGCCTGCATTAATCCTTACATAACTTAAGGCGCTCACTGGTCCCTACATTTATTTATCATAAATAAAATAGCACAAGCCCCAATCGTCGCACAACCCAGGGCGCTTACTCGTCTCTTTATTTATTTATGAAGAACAAAATAGCACAAGCGTCAATGTCAACTGGGGGCGCTCACTGGTGCGTTTATTTATTTATAATGAATAAAATAGTACAAGCACCAATTAGCGAACGACGTGATGCGCTTACTGGTCCCTTTATTTATTTAGGATGAATTAAATAATAGCGCAAGTGCCGATCCCCACACAACCCGGTGCGCTTACTAGTCCCTTTATTTAATAAAAACAATTTAAATAATATCGCAAGCGCAAATCCTTATAAATTCTGGGAATCTTACTTGTCCTTCTATTTATTTATAATAAATAAAATAGAAAATGCGTCATTATCGCACCACCCAGAACGCTTACTGGTCCCTTTATTTATTTAAAATAAACATAATAACAACGCAGGCGCCAATCGCTGCACATTTGGGGGCGCTTACTAGCCCTTGTATTTGTTTTTTAATAAATTAAATAATAAAGCCTGCATCAATCCTTACATAACTTGAGGGGCTTACTGGTCCCTATATTTATTTATCATGAATTAAATAGCACAAGCGCCAATTAGCGAAAAACTTAGGTTGCTTACTGGTCCCTTTATTTATTTTAAATAAATTGCAAAATAACGCAAGCGCCTATCTCCACATGACTCGGTGTGCTTAGCGGTCTCCGCGTATTTATAATGAATAAAATAGCTAAGGCGCTAATCATCGCACAACCGCGGACACTTACGTGTCCCATTTTTTATCTCTAATAAATAAAATAGCACAGAATCCAAACGACGCCCAACCAGGGACGCATACGGGTCCCTTTATTAATCTAAAATGAATGAAGGAACAAGAGCGTTACTGGTCCTTTCATTTATTTATAATGAATAAAATAGCACAAGCGCAAAGTATCGCACAACCCAAGGCGCTTACTGGTCCCTTTACTTATATATAATTAATAAAATAGCACAAGAGCTAATTAAGGACCAATTTGGGGCCATTACTAGTTTTCTTATTTATTTATAATGAACAAAATAGCGCGAGCGTCAACTAATAACGCAAACAAAAATTATGCAAAAAATGCATAATAATGCAAGCGCCTATTCCCACACAAGCCAGTGCACTTACTACTCCGTTTATTTATTTATAATAAATAAAATATCACAATCCGTAATCACCAGGCAACATGGGGCACAGGTACCTATCTTTTCCCTCTTGCCCTTTTTTCCACATTGCGGAACGCCCTCTTAATTGCTCTTTTTTTTATCGTACATTCCTTGTCCCACCACGACCTGTCCCCTATCCTTCTTGTCTTAATTTTTATTTCCTTCTTTATCATATTTTCTAACACGTAGTTTTTAACATTTTTCCATTCCTCTTCTAGATTGTTTATTTCACTTTCATACCCCTCCTCCCCACTTGTATTTTCCTTATACATTTCTATACTCTCTTCTGACCAAGAATAAACAACTTTTTTCTTTGCCTCCTTCTCTTTTATAGCCCTCCCTTCCGTAATTAGGCAAATATCATCCATCCTCATTTCCAACGGTAAGTGATCTCATTCACTTTTTTCCCCTACCCTGAAACTTCCACTAATTCCATTGCCTCTGGGTTTACTAATATATAATCAATAACCGAATTCCCACGTGCTCCGACATACGTAAACTCACCCCTTTTATCACCTATATCCATCCCATTAAGAATGTACCACCCTTTATTATTTATTAATTCTACTAACCTTTTTCCTTCCCTACTCACAGTCCTATCCAGGCTATTCCTGTGTTCCCCGATCTTTGTGAAATCCTTACTTATACCACAGCTCAGGTTCCCGATCCTAATATTAAAGTCACCTCCAATTATTAGTTTTCCTTCTTCTAAAAAATATATATTTTCCAGTTCCTCTATCGCCTTTCCCCAATTTCCTGAGTTATATATTGAAACAAAATTTAACTTTACATTTTCATTAACAATTTCAGACTTAATAACACCATCGCAGACTATATTAATCAATTTACTTCCCTCTCCAAACCATTGTTTTTTGACACCAATAATAAAACCCCCCTTTGCCCTTCCTTTTTTATTTTCCCTCACTGCAAATACTGCTTCCCACATCATATTTTTCGATAGCTTTCCCTTTATTTTCTCCCATCCTTTTTCTTCTAGCCAGGTTCCCGACAAACTCACGAAATCGAACTTTTCAACATAGTTCCAAAAATCTCTATCCTTATTTAAAAGCCCCGCAACATTCCAAAACATTACATTTTTAACACTATCACACCTTTTAAAATTTTCTTTAACACAAAAATACCGCCTCCGCCTCTGGTTTAGCTGAAAACCTGTTGGTTGTTATCTACTCCCCCTTCATCAGACCTGTGCACTTCTTCTGTAAAACCCTTGTCCATACTACTACTACCATCGTCCCTCTCTCCATTCTTAAATCTATAACTGCTAGCAGACAAAATTCCGCCTCCCATCGCTAGTTTGAGGTCGTCCTCCCACCTTATCCACTGCCCCCTGTATCTAACTTTACCCTGCCCCACTGTCACCTCTATGCCAAGCTCCTTTTTCTCCTTTACCCATCTCACTAGCTCTTCCTGTCTTTTTCTTTCTTCAAAAGTTAAATCGTTATCAACAAAGAGATCCGTTCCCCTTAGCTTGGATTTATTTTTCATAACCATTAATTTATCCTCTCTATTTTTAAGCCTTACCAGAATCACCGTCCCACTTAATCTCGTGTTTACAACTTTTATTCGCATGCCCATTTTAACATCAAATAATTTTTCTACCCACTCATTCAAATTCCTGCGCTCATCATCGCTAAGCTTAGCCCCCTTAATAACAACATTATTCGCCCTATCTAACCTCTCTTTTTCCTGCACTAATTTTCTCATTCTATGTACCTTTCTTTCTGATAAACTTACAGCGCTCGCTGCCGTGCCAATGCTCCATGACGATCCACCTGCTTTACCGTTGCCTCTGCTGCTGCCGCTCCTTGCTGATAGCCTCGCCTCGCTTCCTGTGNTAATTATAACGCAAGCGCCAATACCTACACAACTCGGTGCACTTACTGGTCCCTTTATTCATTTGTAATGAATAAAACAGCTTAAGTGACAATTACCACACAACCTGGGGCGCTTAATTTATTAAAAATAAATTAAATAATATTGCAAGCCTCAATTCCCATCGAACCCGGTGCCCATACAGGTCCCTCTATTCATTTATAATGAATTAAATAGCACAACTGCTAATCACCAGGCATTCCGGGGCGCTTATTGGTCGCCTTGTTAATTAATAAAACCAATACAACAACAGAAGCGCCAATTTACACATAACCTGGTGCGCTTACTGGTCCTTTTATTTATTTATAAAGAATAGAATAGCACAAGCGCCAATCCCCACATAACCCAGGGCGCTTACTGGTAGCTTCGACAATTAGTTAGGCATTTAAAAATAATATAAGGGCTGATCATCAGGCTACTAAAGGCACTTACTTGCTTTCTTAATAATTAAGAAATCATTACTTAATAACGCATGCAACATTTACCTTAAAACAACGAATGCTTTAGCTGTTGTGTATATCTCAACTAATGTAAAAACTTGTGTTGTTGTATTTATTTTATTAATTAACAAAGCGACCAGTAAGCGCCCCGGGTTACCTGGTGATTAACGATTGTGCTTTTTTATTCATTATAAATAAATAAACGTACCAGTAAGCGCACTGGGTTGTGAGGGCATTGGCAATTGCGTTATTATTAAATTTATCATAAATAAATAAAGTGACCAAGGCTTTGTCGTAATTGTCACTTGTTCTATTTTATTTATTATAAATAAACAAAAGGACCAGTAGGCGCACCAGCTTGTGTGGGGATTAGCGCTTGCGTTATTATGTAATTTATTATACATAAATAAAGTGACCAGTAAGCGCCCCGGGTTGTTTGGTGATTGTCGCTTGTACTATTCCCTTTAC